>JAUELF010168209.1:0-24764 GCA_031471495.1 Clinocardium nuttallii | reverse complement strand
GCTGGCTCTATATTCGTTTCAGCTCTATATTCATATCGATATTGAATATCGATTACCGAATACCGAACTTCGTGCCAACTTCACATACCGCATTAATTGGATAAAAAAAACACTTTGTAAATCCACCTAAAACCTACCATAACAAAAGACTGGTTTAAATGTAAAACTCAACATGAGTTTCTTTAGAAATCTGCACTTTGTGTGATGTTTGGATTACCTCCCTTGTGCATATGCATTTTTCATACCTGATTAGAACATAAAAGCAACACATAGGTAAGTATATAACCGGATCAGCCTAAGCATGCCGCGCAGACTAACCGGACGGACTCTTTTCGCATCCTGTGGATTTTCTGTTTCAGGAATTATTACCCATTACCTCTATTTCCCTGAGACGGAACATGTCGGCCAAGATTAGTCTCATCAGCATACTAGTCCATAATGTTGGTTTTACTCTTGGAAAAGCACACATGCTCTTTCATTCATGGTGAGTTTATTAAGGGCTAAATTAAGACTGACTTGCTTATGTGAGGATAAATGGATCAGAAATACTGATAACTTATACAGGATAGTACGTGATTTAACTGAAATATTGCTGCAGGCGACGTAAAACATCACACAAACAGACACATTTTCATTACAGGATATTAGTGTATCATCACAAAGATATGACTGACCCTTCAATAGGCGGTGACGCAATACTGAACTAACATTTAGATGTTCGAAACTCTTTAAAATACAAACTGTTTATACATATTTAAACCCTTTCCCACACACAACGCATCTGGAACAGACAACTTTGCAAAAAGGGTGGCAAATCATGACAAACCACTAAAATATAAAATTGAGTTACTGAAAAGAATTGAAAACAAAGTGACAAGAGCAGAAATTTCTCATTATTAGCAATTTCTTCTTTTGCCACAATGTTTTCAACGGTCGTCTGCTGCAGAGACGTGATGACGCGTCTGCATAGGGTTAATGCTTATTTTAATAATCTCTTTCCAGGAAAAAGACTATCCAAGTTTGAGATAGAGGTTGAAGAGCTCCAAACACTTAACGAGCAACTGAATGTAGAAATTCACGTCAAACCATGGCTGGTGTCAGAAATACGTGGAGCTAAGATTCGAGACCGTGAAAGATAACCCTTTATATAGTGTCACATCATTTGTCCACGAGCGTCAGTTCATCTACACATATGTTTACCGGCTTTTAAACATCAGTTCATCTACACATATGTTGACCGGCTTTTAAACATCAGTTCATCTACACATATGTTTACCGGCTTTTAAACATCAGTTCATCTACACATATGTTAACCGGCTTAAGTTCACCGTACACACATCAATTGGCTGCTTTTCAACACAGACTGTTAGCTTAATGACGGAAGGCGAATAACGTTTATCACATTGACTTTTATCAAACATTGAAAAAAATGTTGGCTGAGATGGTGTTTTCAAACTCACAACCCCTGAATAACGGTCCGTGTCGCTACCGATTCAGCTACCGGGCTCCAGCTCTAACCATTGGTGGTGAGACCAGTCACAGGAATTCAGCGTGATAAGTTACCATTGCCCACTTACAAACGCACTTCGATGCATCTGAACCAGGACGACATTTTAAGGTTAGCGGAGTAAGTGCTCAGATTGAGCAACTTCACCTTTTGAAGTAATGTTTTCAAGTCTAATTGATAATAATAATAACTTCATTTCAAAAACATTTCCACAGTTCTGCCTAGATATTCTTGGATTCGGCTGCTGCATAATTGTATAATTCATTACCGGGAAAACGGTATAGTTTGCTCTTGGAAACAGTGATGATTAAGATTAAGTATTTCATTCACCGGTATATACTGATAATAAGGATCAGCTGTTAAGAACCGAATATCTACTGTTCAGAAATGTCAACATGTACTTTAAATAAGACGGGCTCAATGTCATATACAACGCGATGTCTCTATTTGTATGGTATTTGAGCCAAATCCACGATAACACCAACAGTTTGAACTTTGCGTAATGTATCGACTCAGATCAGCCTGCGCAGCCCACGCAGGCTAATTCGGGCTGACATATTCCGTAGTAAGGGGATAGAGGTAAAGAGTAATGATTCCTGAAACAGAAAATCTATAGGAGACGCAAAGACCAACATTCCTGCAGTGAATATTCAGAGGGCCTATCTAGAATATGGAGATAACGTTAGAAACGTCTAATTATGAATACTTCTTTCCCCTTTGTGTTATTTAGTCCGCTGTTGCATTTGACTTGTGCTTTCGTTTTTCTGTAAACTTTCGTTTGAAGCCTTTTCTCATTTTAATAACAATGTTGTAAAACTCTTTAATAAAATACATTACAGCATGGAAAGAAGATATGGTATAACGAAACCGCTGTATTATCCGGTATGACATTTTACTAATAGTTTATTATTAAATACGGTATATTTGTGGGTTATAACGCATCAACAGAAGACGACTTTTGAAAACACTGTGACAAAAGGAGAAATGCTCATGATGAGCAATTTCACCTTTGGCCGCAATGTTTTCAACTTTATTTAACAATTTAGCGTCCTTTTATGGAGATTTTTCAGGTTTTTGCTAAAATGTCTGCTGCAGAGCTGTCGAATTGGGACAAGGGTTAAAAAGAAGACAGCAAAGGCATGATTTACTACCTTCCTACATGAACTAGCGCTGCGATGTATCTGCGGGAGACGACTCTTGACATTCCAAATTCTTACAAGAGACACGTTTAAAAGAAAAAAACTAAATAACCATTTCAAATAAAAACGCACATATGTTAACAAATGATCTAGATTGTAGACCAATGTTGTATTCAATGAATAATGTCGAAGAAATAAAGGAAATGAAACGTTTTGATTTGTTCATAGTTGAGTTGGCGATCCTACGAGACGCACTAATAAGGTGAAGTTTTAAAATGAAATGTTCTGCATACTAACCTTTAATTGTTATCCTTAAGAAATAAGTTTCTGTGAAAAAAAAATCAGTGAAAACCTTTGAAATATAATATTAAAAAGCAAGATATTCATTATTCTTGAAACATGATAAGTGGTCAGTTATTAATCGTCAATTGAAACGTATACACCTGTTGGGGGCAGTCATGTGGCGTTTTCTCGGCAAGCTAAACTCGATTACCGACTTATACCGAGTAAATATCTTTTAGAGAACAATGTTCTAATCGAACAATGTTCTAATCGAACAATGATCCAACGTTCAAAATTATAATGCATAGCCAATTCAAGGAGCTGTCAATTTCTTAGAAATACTACAATATTGCGCAAATTTTATAATTCTTGGAAAATTATTGATTGTTTTGATTATTAACAAAACCTTTCTGATATTCAATTCAAATGATATGCGCATGTTCCATTTCTAAGTGTTTTCTCATATTGATCGCCGTTTATCTTTTTTAAAGATTTTTCTTCTTTAGTATTCCTTTGAAACCAACCATACTTAATGTATAATGTTAACTTATTGATTATACCATTTAAACTTTCGTACACAGATTTACCGCGATCCAGAGAAAAACCAAACATCGCGCCCGAGAGCCCAACATATCTAAAACGGACTGGGTCCAGATTAACATGGAAACCAGCCACAGGTAGAAATACATTTATTTAGGTAGTTTTCCTTTTATTATAGCATAGATATATGTATGTGTACAGTACTGTAACTAACAGTTGCAAAATCGCATGTTACTAACATTAGTAGAGTTCATGTCCATATTGAAGATATATTAATCGTACTAATTCAGTAGCATTACGCCGTGCCATTTGGGGCTACTAGATTTTACAAATAGGATGACTGTATACCTACTGACGGTTGTTGGTGACGCATCTGCTGCTCTCATTTGAAAACAATGTGAAGGAAAGAGAAATTACACTTAAAGTTAATTTAAGCGGCGCTCTGAAATAGCCAATGTAATAGAATTTTTTTCTATGTAACCAGTCTACGCAAATTTGGATCTGTGTAAATTTAGACCAGTCTACGCAAATTTGGATTTGCTATTTACGGTAATTGTTTACAGAAACGTTCAACCGAACATCTGACAAATATTAGTTAACTGAAATACGCAGGCATATCTTTACATATAATTGTCATACATACATGGTCAGGTCTGCTTTCCTAGAGCCGAGCCCAGCTAGCTCAGTCGGTAGCGACGATGGTTGTCAATTTAGAGGATGCGACGGCCAACAATCTTTCCGACGTTTGACAAAAGTCACTGTGACATGCGTCATTCGTCTTACAGCAATAGGCTGTTTCCAGTTGCTTGGAAAGTATGTTGTGTGGCGGACTGGTGTTGGCAAATCAGAAAACGCATGCGTTGGTGAACTGGTCGCCGTGATATGACTGAATCATTGTTGAAACGGCACAAAACCCTAATAAACCAGTCTGTTTTCCTAGATCTTCGCCCATATAATCTCTCATAAACTAATGACATGAAATAACTCATCGTAGTTATTGCTGATTTTGAAAGCCATTGAAAATGAACATTGCATTCATGTTGATTCAAAAGGGATATTGTTTTACAGAATTCCTTGACACTTTATGACTATTCAGGGAACATTGCAGAGCCAGACTAGACTGTGTGTATTGACTTATGACAAGTACAGCATAAACTCATTTTGAACATCAATGCTCCGGTCTTAAATGATCACTGCTGATCGTCACCGTAGAGCTCCACTCACATGCTTGCTTGGCACTCGGGGAGGAAGGAATGACCAAAATAATGTGCCTCTGCGTAATGTATCGTCCTAGATCAGTATGCGCTGTCCGCTGATCTAGGCCGACACATTCCGTTTCAGGTTGATACTGATATAGAGTATTGATTCCTGTAACAGAAACACCACAGGAGGCGAAACGTGTTTGTCCGCGATAGTCTGCACGGCATGCTTTAGCTGATGCGGGTCGATAGTTTACGCAGAGTCCACAATGTTGGTTTCTCTCGCGAGACGGCTCATACAAGGACGTTCTATTCACTTGCTTTTGTCATTTAAGGCTACACAACGATATTTCTGACCAACTTCCTCTTGCTAATTGAACAAGATATCACCAGGGACAACCAATCTCTACGAGTTACGAAGCGACTGCTTTTAGGACCTTTCAATAATACCAAGGTAATTATGTATACATGGAAACAAAAGAAAAATCATAATACGCATAGAATGAATATAACAAATGAGCCGTCCCACGAGAAAAAACAACATTATGGCATCTGCGTAATGTGTCGACTAGATCAGCCTGTGCTGCCGCGCATACTGGTCCGGACCAACACGTTCCGCCACAGAGGCATAGTGGTATAGAGTAAGGACTCTAAAATCCAAAGGAGGCGAACATTGTCTGTCCGGGTAAGCCTGCGCGGCATGCTTAGTCTGATCAGGATCGATACTTTACGCAAAGTCCACAATGTTTGTTTTTCTCGCGGGACGGCTCAAATGAACATTCTTGTTGTTAAGCTTTTACGCCGTTTTCGTCCTTATTTTAGATATATCACGTTGCCAGTTCATTTATTCATGATTCTTGGGTAAACAAACCATTACTAGAGAAGAAATGTACATTGAGATAATCAACAATAACCGCTGCGAGTGAATGATTATTCAACAGGGTTGTTATTAGTATGTGCTTGAGAAAACCAACATTGTGGACGATACGTAAACTGTCGACTCGTTTCAGCATAAACATGAATCGTATGCTTATTAAGACAGACACTTTTTGCCTCCTGTGAATTGTCTGTTGCAGGCATCAGTACTGTATACCTGCATTCCCCTGAGACGGTATATGACGGCCCGGATTAGCATGAGCGGCCTGGGTAGATACATTACGCACTTTTCTTTCGTATCATATTTCAAATAATTCAAGAAACCTTTGCATCCCTCTAAAATTACTTTACCCTTGCCACATTCGTATGCTTTCTGACGCCTTTGTAGCATACGACTTTTGAAAATAATGTGACAAAAGTAGAAATTGCTCAAAACAAGCAATTACTGCTTTTGTGACAATGTTTTTACTTTTTAATTGGCAACTATGCCTTCAACAATCGAGATGTTCCAAAGTGTTTTTTGGAAGTTTTCAAAGTCGTCTGCTGCAGATTTTTTTTTATATGTTGAAAAGTGAAAATGATAAAAGTTGCAAAAACCTACCCTGAAAAGTCATTTTGATTCAACAGTCGTATTGAAAGGCAAAATGATTACGTTTCAAATACAAAACAATAGAGAAAAGTACAATCATTTGCAAAGCACTAACTGACTTACTTATTATGCATGAACACGCATATCTTTTGAGAAGATGTTTTCAATATGATTCAGGAACGGGAGATAACTCATTGATTTAGATAGTTTTAACAACATGTAAACATCTAACTTACAGTACAAAGTCCAACGTGTATTTTCCTATGACTGTATTGATCTTGAACCGACCGCCGAGAGAGCCACATTTACTGTTTGGTCATTGTCAAATAAAACTAGAGGGGACGACGGAAGCTGGGCATACAACACCAACGACAAGAAAACGATTACATGGAAAGTTCCAGGTGCATAATTATTTTGTTAGAAATTGTTATTCTATTGTTTTCCTTAAAAGATATATCTTTTTCCTACAATAGTTTTATCAGTATCTTGCTTCAGAGGTGTGAACAAGAAGTCTGGATATGCAAAATGCACTACGTAATTAAAGCAGTACCGGCACAGATCAGCAGCCCTGTTTGCAATCTCTTTAACACTAGACCTAATCCTCGCTGCAGTTAAAAAAGCTCAAATATCAAAAAAGAGCAAAGTATTTTTATCTGATTTTAATGAGATTGTTCTATTTAAAAACAAAGGCGTCGAATTAGGACATTCTTTGTTAAGTAGTCCGTATGATGATGACACTATATCAGCAGACCTCATGTCAGGATAATAGACTATGAGGTATAAGAACAGAGTCGGTCTAAATAAAGTTGCGAAAGAACGCATATTGATCCGGATGTTTGACGCTGAAATTTTTGATAACAGTATTGTTGGCACCGACCTTTATCAAATCGTGTCGTCGCTATTAACCAAGGGTTGATTTTATTCCATTTTTTTTAACAGCATATCTATTTATTCGACACACTCGATTATAAGGCTTACTTAGGGATTTATGAACAGAATAATACGGTTCAAACTACCGGTTGGGTTATAACTTAAGAATGTTTAAATGATAGAAGTTGCTTCTGTTTTTGTGACTGAAGAAGCCAGTGTAAATTAAAACGTTATAGAACGACTATAAACTTCTAACGTCTGGCAATTTTGGGGTATTACTGCTCCTTGGCAAAATGAATACACACATTCTCACTAGAATATTCACATCCAGCATGTCAATTGTACAAAAATGAGCCGTCCCATGAGAAAACCAACACTATGATATCTGCATAATGTATCGACTCATATCAGTCTGCGCAGTCCGCGTAGGCTAATCCGGGCCGACACATTACGTGTTAAGGGAATAGAGGTATAGCGTAATATTTCCTGAAACAAAACAATCCACTTGAGGCGAAAAGTGTCGGTCGCGGCTACTAAAGCTGATCCGGGTCGACCTTTACGCACTCTACACTGTTGATTTACTCGCGTGACGGAGCGAATGCATATTTTGACAAAGAACTAGCATCTTAGACCCAGAAGGTAGACTCTGCATCTCTGAATGTGGGTGTTGTATTTTCAGATCAAAAGAAGATCCAGAAAAGAAGAGAACTCGATGACTGTATACATAAATCAAACATCTTAGGAGTTACACTTATAAGAATCAATAGAACGGCACTTATGCCAGTGGTATACGTTTCTAATCAGCATAGAGCAAACAGAGTGGAATTCCATCTCAATCGAAACAACGAGACCATTCGAACATGGATAAACACCACCCAAACGACAAAGGTATTATTCTAGGTGTTTTAGATGAGATACGTTAAACAAAGGTGTGTTCTTATATCTGCGGGTACAAAGAGAAGATCTGATATCTTACCAGATGCATTAC
Organism: Clinocardium nuttallii; assembly: GCA_031471495.1. Classification (NCBI taxonomy): domain Eukaryota; kingdom Metazoa; phylum Mollusca; class Bivalvia; order Cardiida; family Cardiidae; genus Clinocardium; species Clinocardium nuttallii. The sequence goes on along the minus strand of JAUELF010168209.1, from coordinate 16,774 downwards.
CAGCCAATTACCCATAGGCAAGCCATACAGGTCGGAGAAACTTCGGACACCACATTACTTAAACGTGATGCCACCAACCTTCTGTTAGCTGAAGGCTCCGGTCCAATTATTCTGTCCTTGTCATAAGCGATGGCAATACCTGTACTTCGGCTGCGAGAGCTGATCAAGTGTATTGAAGAAATACACCGAGTGAATTGATATGTTCACTTAACACAATTCTGAAGGTGACGACTTTGAAAACGTCTCCATAAAATACGAAAAATCTCTACATATGAAAATATATCTATTTAATAATGTTTTTACAGAAAAAGCAAGACTCGTTTGCTCCTCGTTATCTAGTCATCTGGCGCAGAATAATTATTTGCTCAACAAGACCGATATTGTCAGACGCTGCACTTCCGTTTATTTCTACGTTGATTACTTTCAGAACATCACGAAGTTTCACCAGATTTTGACTGTCGGATCCGGACAATATGTTTTAAAGGTATGACTAATCTCGCAATATTTACCTATAAATGCCTGTGAATAATTTACAATAGACAATCATTTTATAAACGTAAACTGTACATTTTCTTGTCATGTTCACAATATAGACACAAAATAACAATTAATAAAAAAAGATAAAAATAAATACATAATGATTTTCTTAATCGAAATGGACTAATCTTGTTTTGTGTAAGGATATATAAACTGGAACTGAACTGTTCACATGCGATAGCTGGCTATTGATTGTAGTTTATTTACATTGTTTTAACTAATTTATAATTAATTTGTTGCCAACACTAATAAACATACTGTCACTATGACATGTTTCAACACTGATCTATAGATATATGCCATTTCCCCCCTGATATAAACAATATGACCTTTAATTATGACTGAGTTAAAGAGACTCATATACTTTTGACTCTTCTACTGATGAATCAGAGTAGATTAAACTGACAACGAAATGCTCCTGTCTGTCATATAATTACAATTACATCTATAAATACACTGAGATGAGTCGAGAGTCGAGGCCAAGGACATATAGCCTGTATGACCATGCTCGCAGACGTATAAGCTTGCGTCTTAAACAACCCTTGGATAACATAACCTTTGGTGTTATGTTAGTTTACTACTCCACATATATCATGCCTTTTCGTAGGACGACCCGATGATTTGTTTAATTTTGCCACAGTGGTTTCAACTTAATAAATTATGTAAATTTCCAATTTATCAGGAAATGAAACTCGTTATACGGATATTTCGAAAGCAGACAACTCTTAAAGAGTATCATATCCGTTAAACGGACAACTGATTACGTTCAATTAACTTCTATAAACATGTATCTTTAGGCAAGGAAGCAATGCCCTGGATCAACACACGAGGAGAGTTACCATCAGTCATCTCTATGTATATTAAACGACATAACGACAGAGTCTTTTACTACAGCCAAAGGTAAGAAATCATAAACGCTTTCTTTGCCTTCTTAATCGTTTGATTGCTTAAACCAATTTCGTGAAGCCTACATACCATCCGTATAGAGCCAGGTCAGCTGGCGCCGGATCCGCAACGACTGGCCAGGACTTATACAGTTGGATGCCAAACTTTTTATCTTGATATTCCTAGCATTGAATATATGCAAAGCAGGGAAGGTCGATTTGACAAATTCAGCGATTTGACAAAGTCAGCGTTGAAAGGCTAACATACATTTCAGATGAACTCACAGACTATTCAACTGAGTCGCCTATAGCGATATGGCGGTCTTACCTATCTCCGTAAAGTCATCGTACATTAGCTGCATCGGGTAACACGAGATATTGTTGCAAAATATATTTTACTTAACCCTTCCCACTACAGCGAATTTGCAGCGGACGACTGTGAATAATCTAGACAAAAATATAGGAATTCTCTATAAAAGACGACCAAATCAAACAGTTCCAGTGCATCCTATACACATTTACAACACGCTGTCGCATATTCAATGCATTCTGGTGAAGGTAGAGACTCATTTCTAAGCAAACACATGTAGCTTAGTGACATTTTGTTTGACTGTAGATCTACAATAAGAGCGATTAGATTTAGCGAAATCAGTTTGTACCGCCAATATAACAGAAATAAAAACAAAACGCAAACATTTTGACTCCTGTAGTATTATGTACGTTTCAGATGGCGATGTTGTTTCTGTACCCATAGAATACACATTTGGAACACTGGCGGTCACCGTTCTTAGTATTGTGAGTGGATCGGTAGCACTTGTAGTCATATTAGTATTGGTGACAAGATGTGGTAAGTAAACGTAGGCCTAAACGTTTAGTCCTTGTAAACATGGTCAGACCCCGGTAGCTCAATCCGTAACGACGCGTGCTGTCAACCCAGGGGTTGTGTGAGTTCGAACCCCAGCTCGGCCAATATTTTTTCTAACGTTCGATGAAAGTCTATGCGACAAGCTTCGTTCGTCTTCCACAAAGGTACAGTATATGTGGAGAAGCAGCCATTTGCTTGGAGAGAGTGTTGGTGGGTGGAGTACTGATGTGAGAAAACCAGGAAACACATGGGTATGTTAACTGGCCGCTGTGATGTTACTGAAACATTGTTGAATACGGCGTTAAACCCGAATCAATCAACCTTGCAAACAGAAAATAACATAGAACTATCAGTTTGAATAGGTATATACGAACGGTGCTCTAGGAAAAGACAATCTTAGGGCAATTGCAACCATTGAATATCAATATGCATTTTAGCGTAGTTGATTTGGTTCTACGCTGTTCGCCAAAGTGTCGTAGAGTGTTTCAAGAACCATTGTGCATTTGAATCCAATTACAAAGATGTACAAGTAGATATTTAAAAACCCGTAGCTTTAAGGTTTGATTTTCTGGGGCACAATGAGCATTATTTGATAACATGATATAGAGATAATGCTTAATTTGAATGGCGCAAAACAGGAATGTATTCAGTCCAAAGATTTACAAGTAGATATTTCAAAACCCGTGTCAACAACTCCTAAATGTTGGTTTTCCTGGTTTTTCTGGAGCCCAATGCGCATTGATGAAACGATATAGAGATACTGTTGAATTTGAATGGCGTGAAACAGGAGTGTGTTAGTGTCCATCAACAATATCATGTATACGCAGTAATCAGTCGATTTCTAAACGTGCAACCTTGTTTTTTCTCAGGTAAAACGAAGAAAGTTTTCGGAACCTCTGCTGTGACTACTTCTCTGTTGAAAGGCAGTCAAAGAGAAAACGGTAAAAAAATATATTTTATTGGGAAATTCTCGAATGTCGTAATACAATTGTCTTGCATGCGTTCCACAATCTGAAATGCATGTCATTCCGGATGTTTCTGGAACACGTTCATGCATATCGGAAACTATATAAGAACACCTTTCTGAATGGATTTAAGTCGAGCCTCAATGACATAATTTAGTTTATGTTGAAAGGAAGCAAATTGCATGGAAAGAATGTTGTGTGAGGTACAGTACTAGAATGTCTTGAAAAACACACAACTAAAAAAAACTGTATTTAGGTACCTCTGTACAAAATAACAACGTTACACGACAGTCAAACAGTGATTTTACATTAATTACAATTACGAGCAATGTCCACGCGTGCTTGGTCTTCTTGTCGTCAAACCTATTCTCCAGACACTTTTAAGATATTCGTAGGACAAAATCACGTACATAGTAAATACTGATCCGACGCACATGTGGTGTCCGGTTAATGAGCGTCCAGCTAGTTAAATAATGATGCCGAATGCCTGGGTTCTTGCAAAAACGATGGTATTCGTTAGGGGAAACGTGCCAAATAATTCGGGTGTCACTTCAGATATAAATGTCTGACCCTATCAATCATGTTGTTTATTACAGGTCCGGTGGCGGTTATTTATGCCAATGACTCGATCCAGCATAGGACCCGAGTATACAAGCTATGTGCCATGTTGCAGATCGAAGGCATCGACGCGCTGGCCATCGACGAACACACTCGTAACAAAGAAATGTTCGAGAATTGGATCGCGGAAGGGGAAGAGATTTCTAATTGTTACCGAAACTTTGTATTCGTTGTATCACCGGATCTAGTGAACGTGTGCAGAATACCCGGCAAACAGAACACAGCCAAAAGTGAATATATTCCACAATCTGCGACACCTGTCGGCCATTCTAAGCTTCCACTTGTTATTTTGAACAGCATAAAATCACAAGCTTTGCATTTCGATACAAAGAATGTACAGACTGTATACTTTAAAAATGATCTGAATCAATCTTCTGAGGAGTTAATAGATTTGTGTAGAGAGTTCACTGCTAGTCACAGAAGCGTTCTTCATGCGGAAACGTTTCGATTTACTGTCAAACACGACATCTTTGTTAAAAACAAGGCGTTTGTCAACTTTATGGCATTGTATAAAAATGAAACTTCGCCACGGTGTATCTTTGATAGTGTCACTTGCCTTTAACGTATAGTCACATACAAGGATACTTTAATATTGTAACTTGCCTTTGACGTATAGGAAGGAAGACTTGAAGCAGAAGACTTTGATAACACCTTCGCAAAATGAAGGAAGTATTTACAAATGAAAATGTAATCATTGAGTTACAGCTGTTTGCATCATGAGTAAACATTCTTCCGGTCACAATGTTTGGCAAACATTGTCTGCTTCTAAAGCGTCAAAATGCGTCTTCATGTTTGAATCGATTAAGGCATATGGTTTTAATACATAAGGCTAAAACTGTTATGTATTTTATGATAAAGAAATAATTATCTCTGTCTTGTGTTGGCCTTAGCAAACACACATTGTGAACGTTTAAAACTAGCGTGTTATGATCAAAAGAAGACAGGACAGTATGAGACGTATACAATTGGTGTATTTCTTAATAGCCTAAACCGATTATTATGGGTTCTCAGAAAATATTGTTTTAAGTACCAACAACATAACGTTTAAGGGAAGTGTTTTGTGGATACTACATTGTCCCCGATTATCCATATACGTTCTCTGATTATCCTTATACGGGCATCTAGGATCAAGGTCATATTGAAACATTACTTGACTCTAAGCCATTCATCGTTCAAGCTACATGAAGTATGATTATAATTAACTCATTATTGAGCTTGATCCAAAGAAGACGTCTGTTTTACTTTTACTTTTAAACTGTTACCATTCATTTTTGAAAATAGATCTTCTCATATAAAGGAATTATGACCAAACGACTATCTGGATTTCTAATGGGGCCGATAAAGCTAAGATCAAAGAAATATGGAACATTTATTGAGAATTATTTCCAATCGGTATCCACAACATCTTTCAGGACATGGGGCAAACATCCATAACGGCCATAACCCATAGAAAACCCGATATATTTTATTTTTGTTAATGTTATGATGTTCGTACAATGTGAATAGTTCTAGTTTATGTTGATAATAAGTTCGTATGCATTATCTGTAAAATATATCTTTAAAATATAGTATTCTTTAGTTACTGGCGCATATTGGCACGTCTGCAGTAGAAGACATTTGCAAACAGTGTGGCCTACGGAGTATTTATCTAATTGCCAAAACGTTTTTAACCGTTTTCAATAATGATTTCATCATTTTGCGTCGCTGTTTTCAAATATGTCTTCTACACACACACACAATGCGTGTAAAAGGGTAAATAGAACACTGGACTATGTCCCAATGAAGGATTGTTTTCATGTTTTAAATTGCCCTGACATTTTAATTGCCATTCTTTTAGTTATCTTTATAATACGGTTGAATACAATTGTATAATGTTTGCAGATGTTTTACCTATTTGTCTTGCAACCAAATGTTGAAGCGTAGGATTCGAGACCACATGTGCATCCTATTTTCCTTAAACACCAAACAATCATTAGGACTCAGCGTCTTATGCTACGTTTACATTATGTTCCCGGCGGCCACGACAGCCCCGTTCGCCCGAAACGTAGTGCACTTTGGGACTTTGCCCATTTTTTTAAATCTTGGCATGTTGTTTCACAGTCTATCACGGAGGAAACGGGCCTAGTCCCAGAGGCTCCAAGGCGCACTACGGTTCGGCCCGCGGTCTACTACGGATGCAAGTAAGCCCCCTCTCGGCCCGTCACGTTCTGATAGGAACGTTCTGGAGCACGTTCGTGCCCACGGTATACAAAGAAGGCATTCCAAGTAATAGCAATCATTGTATCCTGAGATTTCGACGAGACATCATGAATGACCAAGCTGAAGAAGATTTTGTGTGGTATTTGCTGGTGCATATATCGAGTATTTGCGTCAGCAACAAGAAGGCAGTTACAGAGAGTGAATGCCAGAGTGCAGCAGTCAGAAAGAAGGCGAATAAGGCGGATGAGAAGGCCAAGATCCATGTGGGTGCGCGAATGATTATCGGGAGGCAGAAGGCAGCAGCTGGACCACTACCTAAAATGTCTCTCCAGAGATCTCCACTTGTAGATGTCAACGCCTTCCAGAACTACCCGAGGATGATTGAAAGAGTAACACAATCCATTGAGAGACAAGACACGAAGTTCCGCTCTGCCTTACCACCTGGACTGAGGCTGTCAGTGACTTTGAGACATCTCGCCACTGGGGACAATTACCCATCACTCTCATATGTGTTTCGGTGCAGTAAAGCAGCATTCTGCCATATGGGGCCACCAGTGTGCAAGGCCATCATGGAATCAAGTCTACACGGATGAAGTGTTCGCTCCGTCGACAGTCTGTCTTTCGCCACCGCGTCTTTGTAACCAGCAAGCCCCTTCGAGTATAGCGTGGGATTCTGCTGGAGGAAGTCAGCTATGAGCTTCGTTTCATCCTCCGATAAGTTGGTAACGACCATGGATGCTGCCCGCCACCTAGCAGGCGTGTCTTATTTAGCCTCATCCGCGTGTGTTCAGGTTCTTGTTCAGGCACCGGGTCAGCAGCAGCAACACGCTCCTCTTCATCTGGCGGCGGTGAACGGCGAGGATCTTCAGGCTGCTCCGGCTCCTCTACTGGTGTGGTGGTGGTGGTGGTATGCATGACAGGCGGCCTTCTTATGTCTTGCTTTCTTCGATGGCATAACTAGGCTTTCTTTCTTTAAAGATTGGTCTTCTCCCCGGATTGTATATACTCCCTTCCAGACCGAGCGCCGTGTCAGACCGTAGTAGAACGCAACGCGTCGTAGCGCGCCGGGCCCGTAAACCGTCACAATCCTGGATGCGCCGTAATTGAACGTGTCAGACCGTAGTAGAACGCAACGTGTCGGGACCGTACACCGTCACACTCCGGGATTGAACGTGACAAAACTTGAAAGGACCGTGAGATGCCACGGAAAACCCATGCTTCCCGTCTTATTACCGACCGCCTCCAAGTTTTGTTACGGCCTATTACGGACTGTCACGTTTTGTTGCGTTCACCCCGTTTTACTACGGTCTACTAGGTTTCTCATCCGCACCGTGACTGTCGTGGCAAATCTTTTGACAGTTTATAATTCTGGCCCGGCAGCCACGGCAAACACGGCCTGTCATGTTTGCCAATCCCGTCGTCTCCCTCTCCCACGTTGTCTCACGTTCATCCCGTTTTGTCCACGGTGGCCTGAAACGGGAATGTTGTGGCCACCGGGAACAAAGTGTAAACGTAGCTTAAGGATTTAATACATCAAAGGGTTCGACTCATACAATGGACATGCGGAGTCCCATTATTGCAAGGGCTTTTTTACTGGACTAGTAATAGTAAATGAAAACGACATCATCGATGTGTGCGCTTGTGTTGTTATATAACTGAAAACATATTGTAGATTGATGAAACACCCTCTATTTTATCTTTGGAAATAGTATATGTCCATATATATAGCTACTTATTTCACTTGTTTAAGTGGTAACTTCAAGTTCCAATGCAATGTTGATGACAATCCGATAATCCTCTTTTGCATCTTCCATGATGACACTTCTTTTCGAATGCTTACAAAAATGACTTTTACATAGTACAAGGATTGGTTCATGTACGTATCGCAAATGATCTTACCACATAAATACTATTCTGGCTCATCTGTGAATGACATTTATCCGACAAAACCGTACAAGCAAAGACCGGCCTCGACAACATAAACAGAGAAATAATATGCGTTAACCTATTTACACGTGAAACGAATTGAAATCAAACCAAAATATATAGTAAAACAGCGATATGTATCAAGACAAATGAATGTTTGACCATATCCTCGCACGTTCACGTTTGCCATAACTTTTATGGCAATTATTCCTCATGAATCCCGAATGTGAATGGACTGCTCTTTGTGTAGTTATACTGGACTGTTTTAGGTACCACACAGTCGAAACCTGTTACATCGCCAACTTCCCTATTTTAAAAAAGAATATTTATGAACAAAAGCTGACAAGATGAGTGACAAAATATTGTTTTTAAGTTAATGTATACACGCGTTATTTCAGATAAGCCAACCTTACCTGTTTATTTCACACGAGAAATAAAAACTGCCTGTTTATATTCTAAATGGATACCATTTAACAGAAGTTTCTAGGCATCCGCCGTTGCCGACCGGTTAACGTCGGGGATTTAAAATGGGACGTCCTGAGATCGATTCCCTTGTCGCGGCACGACGGTCATGTTGGAGTGCCCTTGGACAAAGCACATTTCCTAGCCTAGTACTGGTTGGTTTACCGAGGGATCATGAACAAGTGATCTGTCGCCGTGATATAACCAAAATAATGTTGAAAACACAAATATAACAAATGACTAATAGGTTTACGGTACAAATTCATATCAGTCAACATGCATGCGCTGTTTAACCTGGATCTGGTCGCAAATGTATTACAGCTGGTTTAAACCGACTGCCGCTCCCTTATTTACAAATCAGTACCATCAAACCCGTATAATGACATACGTATTCAGATAAAATGACGTAAAAGCCCTACGAGGTCGAATATTAATTGTATTTGATGTTTTACATAATGCATGCACGATGGATTACACAATCCACTAAATTATGTGTGATTTGTATAACAAACATCATGACTCGAATGTGTATGCTTTCCCAAACTGGTTCCAAGACAGACAGTCACATGCAGAAATGGTGATACAACAGCTATCAATCGTCAGGAGTTAGATTCTAGTAAAACGGGAGTTGAATGTCAGCACACTGCAGAAGTTTTAACGTAACACTACTAGTATTGGCGCTTTCAGCCGTCATTCAAATAATAAAACAACTACTTACTTTCTTGGTCTACATACACATCGCAGATATACACATATACCAATCAGAACTATGAGTGCAGCTGCTGTGCCTGTATAAGTAGCTACAAATGGCAGATTGGACCAGTGTGCGTCATGGATGTTCTATGTAAGAAGAAAGCAGTTTTAAAAGTGCTTCTTTTAATCCATCGTCCTTCAGGTCTTTGCCGTGAGGTAAACCGCTATGTTTGTAACTATCCACCTTTCCGTGCAGACACCAATCGTTGCAGAGATCGTGGTTTCCGAACATGTGTTCAATAGACGCAGTAAGGGCGTGTTGCAGGTCCTCTTCAGACCCTTCACTGTTTTGACGCACTGCGTACGCAAAGTTTTTAAGAAAATCATTTCTCACCATCTCTGTTAATTGTGTGTGCGTTTTGTGGAGTTCGCAAAGTTTTCTTGAAAGAGAACGTTTGATGTGACTGAGATCAGAATACTTTACGACTTTTGAATTTACTTTTTCTCTGATATGATATATTGAAGACGAATCTTCATCCCCAATTATTTTTGAGTACACAAGCCCACTTGATAGCGCATCTTTATGGAGCTGCACAGCAATGTCGGCTTCCATAGCTTTTGAAGAGTGCGCCCAATTCTTACGACAGTCATGCTGCGGTGCTGACTGACCACGACTCTTATAATGGCTACACTTCTTACATCCCTTTATTCTTGTGTTGAAGTCCAGACAACGTTTGGTTTCATGTCCAATGACATGGGCCCAACCTGTAAAACGCACAACAATACATCTTAAATGGAAAATTTCACCCAATACTTACTGACAATATACAATTTGCACGCAAATAGAATATCTACACCGTTCACTCATATAACAAACCTAAAACAGATTGCTTAAAAATCTTCTGTGCAGAAAATGGAAAATCTCGAAAAATAATAATTAAGTTAAAGTGTAGAAACTTTTTTCGGTCGGATGTCAATATGATCGAGAAAGACCCATTTTGAGAGTTAATACTTAACAAGTTGTTACTTGACTGCAACTTTAAATCAATACTTTCTGAAAATTTATATTTACCAGAAAGACTGTTCATAGCCTTCCCCCGTTTTGACCAGGCCGCATCTTGACTAATCGTGATATCCATTCTCTCTTCATCTTGAGATATACCTGCAATACATAGTCCATTGTATTTATAAACAAAACAAGCGCAATTTTCTTATGAGTATAATTACTTATAACATATATCCTAATGTTTTAGATAATGATCGACAACGTGGGAAAATAGGATGTCGAATATTACAGGACATTACATAATTATTATATCGTTCCTGTAGTCTAATCAAAGTCTTGACTATCATCTTTGAAGTACCTGAATAATGAATTGACTTAATATCGAAAAATGCATTTACCGATCAGTTTTCGCGTATGCACTGGCTTATCGCTATTTGCACTGATCCCAATTGTCGGGAAGCTTGTTCAGTATCAGATCTGTATCTTGAACTAAGAATTAGTATTAGATAACTGGCTACCTACCACTACTGTTTGAAGGCGTATCGCCAAAAGGTCCTGGGGTCGATGCCTGATAAGTATCGAACCCGGCATTATTGGTTGACGGTGAGACATTCATAACTGTAAAATAAAGAAACCAATAATGAACATTCAATATTCTTTATTGTGTGAGGAAAAGACCTACACATATGAAGATACTGTACGTGTCATGTAGTAGGAATTTATAGCATGTTTTTCATTTCTAGGTGTGCTGTGATCGATACTCATCTATAAATGCTATAATGTACTTAAATTAGGCATGTCTAAATTATATATAACAGTTTCGGTAAGCATTTTAATAGCATTTGGAATATATTTGAACTTGTCAAAATCACACATACAAAAACAAAGAAACATTAGAAGTAGTACTGGTGTAAGTGTATAGATTAATATTCGTAGGTTAAAAGAACAGCTATTTAATCCTTTTCCACGTTTAACATCTCTGCGACAGATTATTTTGTTAACATCTTTGAACAAATGTGAGAAATCTCTAACAAATGTGAGAAATCTCTAAATTTCAAAACATAATAATTGAATAGAGATAAAAAACAATCTGACACAATGAGGAATTGCCCGTTTGTAGCAATTTCACCTTTTGTCATTTTGTTTCCAATAATATATTCATCTGCTATAGAAGAGTCAGATAGTGTCAGTATGTGGGAAATAATAATTACATAAAACAATGACACGTTTTGATCATCAGGATTTTTTTTTTAGTGTTACTGACCTGAATGTGTAGGGGAATCGAGAAGCGACATCGCTTCATCAAAGGTAATTTCATCGTGGTTTGAGTGTGACCGCTGGCAGAGCGCTATGTCGTATTCTTCCTTCCGCGACTCGGAACAGGTTTGTCTAGCCTCGATTTCAATATGAGGACCGATTCTTCTTTCCATCTTCTTTACTGTCCGGGCACTGATTGCCGGCAGACCCATCGTTGTTAACAGAGAGTTTACATGCGTCTCACCAATGCCAGCATGAATCATACCTACAAGTATACATATGAGCAATGTAATTTCATGCAAATGTACACACTTATCGTTATATACAATTTTTATTAATTTTCTATTATATGACTTGTTCAATACAAATTTGGATTGTATTGGTAAAGCTACTCAGTCATACTTAATAGCGCCTAAACATTCAATTAAAACACTGTATTTGGAAAAAAGTTATTACAATTAACCCTGGTATCAATACTCAAACATAATATTTCATTCTATATGTTTTGTTATCAGGTAGGCCTATATGTTTCATGTTCAAATGTCACCGTAATAAACGAGTTGCTTAATTATTTATAATACAGCGATAATAATCAGATAATATACATACCTAGAGCCATTTTAGCGTTTATAGAATACGGAGTCCTTCCATCACCATCACAAACGTCTCAAAGGAGAGACAGCTAGTTGCGAATTGGCCCAACTGAACCTGCGTTGTTTGCACAAGCCAATAAATGCCTTTGGCAGCAAAAGGGTGTATTATGTTTGCCACTGTCTATGTTAGGGATGTTTCAGACTGAAGCAGTCGACTCTAATTCGGTATACAAAAAGTTAAATTGGTCGAAGAGTTATTGCATCGCAAAACATTAAGAATGTAATTTACAGGGGCAAAACATGTTTAAAAATGCACTTTGACATTTGTTAAAAGATAGGTAAAGGATTTGTTGTATTTTAAGCTCACCTGAGACCGAAGTTATTGTAGTAGTCTTTCACTGTCAAAAAACTTCGAAAGAAATATTTTAGTTTTATCCTCTTTCTATTTAATTAAAATAATTGAATTTCATGGAAAACCTTTGTTGCCATGGTAATCTACTAGAATACCAATAGATATCGGCATGTCCGATTTAAAAATAATTTGTGACCGTGAACCAAAATTGTTCAAAGTATTCCGACCCGTTGAGGGACGGGTTGTACATAAAGTAAAATCTTTTCCGAAAGAACTGGCCCTATTTCTTAACAAATCCATGCAAACGTTCGAATAATGAACCTCCATCAAAAATGTTTAGGCCGTCCTGCTCCACTGCACAAGAACGCCAAATTAGCTTAATATTATTTAAACACACTCACCCCCTAAACCACTGGCCCACTCTTAAAGAAAAATGTACACAAATGTCCGTATAGTCCTTTACTATGTGTTCAAACGTATCTGCCTTGCTGCACACAATTGTTGCCAGAGCTTGAACTTCCATCTTTCCTACTTAATACATAGACAGTTTAATTCAGGTGAGCGATACAGGACCGCAATGTTCCTCTTGGCTAATGCATTTGTGCGTAAAACGTCCAGTCTGTACATGATAGTTCAATCAGTGGGAGTTAAGATGCTAACATCAAAGAAGTGATGTATGTGAAGTTGGCTCTGTCATCGGTCATCGGCCATCAACGTTCCGCTCCCGTGACCAAAGCCGCAGCTCGGCCATCGGTCCTATGATATGCGACTTTTAAATTCATTTACTTATTTTTAAAGATCATGGTTTTTTTAAGCAGTGTATGTTCAGATCAGTATGTCCACCTACTCTGTCTTAGCTGCATCTACACACATGTGTGTGTTTCATCAGTCATACTTGTTACCACACATATTACCTGTTATAATGTTAACTTCAATATATCAAAGCCATCTTCAAAATTGTAAAATATAAATGAAAGGAAATGTCCGTATATAGTGTTGTGAGAACTTGTGGATAGACCCTTTTGCCTATAATAGTATATGATATAACTGTACAATGTATGTTATTAAATAAATATCTTTAAACTAACTAAACCTTGAGGGAATGTTCTTATAAGTCTGAAAAAGTACATCATTTTCTTACAAATGTGTGTAAGTAATACGTGAACAGTGTAGATGTTATGTAGACATGTATGCGCGGGTAGATCAGGATCTTTGTGTGTTCACATTAGTCGACTTGTGCCTTTTTGTACCATCGTGCTGATTAATATCACCGTGTCTATTTCCATAAATCAAACTAGTCGGATGGAAATATATGAGACAAAATGGTCAGGATTGGCTTCATATGGTCAAGTAGAGGTAACTTTATAATCCAGGCATAACAAAGGTCAAGTTTTATCTTCTACTAAACATAAAAGTGACCTTTGAAATACAACGGTGAACAAATTAGTGATTACCCAAAACTATTCAACGAAATTTGTGTTTATTTTTCAGAGTAACGTAAAAGGACAAATCATGGAGCGTAAACCAAATGGGTTGCTAAGAAAGAATTTGGAGGAATATTCCCCGGCTTCAAATCTTCTTCACAACGAGAAAATACGAGAAATGATGGCCAATGGGAAGGAAATTTACCACTTTGGTTTCGGGCAATCCCCATTTCCAGTAGTTGAACATGCAGTCGAGAGTCTTCGGAAACACGCGGGGAAAAGCTCATATCTGCCCGTTATAGGTATGTTATATGTTTTACATTGTTATGTTAATATTTACTTGTACTGTCTGCAAAAACAATATTAAGCTGACTTCGCATGTTATAACGTTCAACTACCATTTCCATGAAGCATATACAGATGTTTAAACTTTCAGCTACTTTTTACTACTAACAGTGTTCTTGACACAAACCAGTCTTTACACATATCGGTAGTCTTTGTTTATAGTATGCGATACCTTTATAGTTATTCTTAGCAAAACCATTTGTCTATATGCAGAAATATGTTAAAATTAAAGTATGATTCTACCAAATACATTGTCTTAACCGGATCAGGGTTAAACGAATGTCTTTTCTAACAGAGTTAAATACACTTCCAAACAAGGGCGCCAGCTAGGTCTTGGTATACGGTAGGCTTATTTGCCTGTCAAATTAAGCCTATGAATATTTAATATTTAATTCATTGAATAATTGTAACCGATATTCAACCTGGCTTATTTGTTGATAAATTACTGACTATTTATTAAAAGCGAATGCATCTGTATGGGAACACATTTGTGTTTGACGAGTTATTTTTTTGCAAATATGGGTCTCTTTACCGGCGTTTGTTTGCCCGTATGGCTGTCCTTCACGCTGTAACTTACTGACCTATTGACAGGCGACACATGTGTTTCTTCAAACATTATATTTTTGTGTTTACAGGTATTCCCGAGCTGAGGAACGAAATTTGTAAATTCCACCAAATATTTGATGACATTAGTGTTTCAAGTGAAGATGTCATTGTTGGTCCCGGTAGCAAAGAGTTGATATTTCTGTTAATGAACATCTTCCATGGAGGTATGGTATTATATTTATGAGTCGACTAGACTCTGAAAATGTATTTGTGGTACGAATATAAGGGACTACAGCGAGCTAATGATCCATGGTTGACTACTAACAAGTAGCATGCAAGGACATGTGAGCCGTCCCACGAGTAAACCAACATTGTGGACTCTGAGTAAAGTATCGCCCCGGATCAGCTTACCTGGACAGACATTTTTCGCCTACTGTGGATTTTCTGTTTTAGGAATCATTACTCTATACCTCTATCTCCCGGAGACGGAATGTGTCAACCCGGATTAGCCTGCGCAATATGATCTGGTTCGATACATAACGCAGAGTCCATGATGTTGGTTTTCTCGTGGAACAGCTCATATGATTTGCCTTTCCACTCGGTTTAATTTATGACGAAATTGCGTAGATTGAGCGTATTGGCCACTCGGTTTAATTTATGACGAAATTGCGTAGATTGAGCGTATTGGCTTTGGCGTACTTGAAGGAGTTTTTACGGGCTCCTTAGATGTATTGTTCTATTCAACAGATATTCTCGTGATTTCCCCCTCATGGACCACGTATAAACCCCAGGTATTGTTATCTCAACACAAACCCCATATTATCAACACAGATTTCAACAGCGAATGGAAAATAACAGGCACACAATTAGACAAGGTATTATTTTTACGATTTTCAGTAGTTCATAATTTGATATAGTGTGACATTATTATATGATAATGTTTTTTCACAACGGCAGAACATTAATTTAACACCATATAGGAGCCTAAGTCGTCTGTTTCATATGAATGATCAAATAACTCATAACACCTTGCTTAGGTATATTTTCAGTAAATGTCATTTGCTTTTGAAACCCACAATGCATTTGTCTCGAAAGCAAGTAAGACATGAACTCCAGATTAAAGATAGTATAGTCAACATTTTAAAACTGTTTCGAATGTTGTCTTTAAATATTATAATTGCAATTCTGAGATGTAATAAGCGTAACAATTTCACTTTCCAGTACAATAAACATCTCAATATTGATCGTTTATGCTTCATTTTTACAGGGTAGACATACCAAGTAAGCCCAATTGTGGACCTTTTCATGACTTTCTATTGACTGTTTTCCAAAATGTACTGCCAAAATAAGTATGAACTATTAATTGCAGTATTTGCAGAAATTCTACCATTTCAAAATGTTAATCTCCATCTGACGTTCAGCACCTTTAATATCTGTTTTCTTCAACTCAAACAGTTTCTGTCAGAGAGGACTTTAAGTTCAACAAAACTCCTGGTGTTCAACAATCCTGACAACCCAAGTGAGTATTTAGTTGTATTCAGTCTTTGTTACTTTGTTACAATGGGTCATTTGTATTGAAACCTTTAAAAACGACACTACAATGGTGTTTGAAACAGTCGTCTGCTTTGAACACTATATCAATTATAGAACATTCAAATTACTGTTTTGACAAAGAAAGGATGAACATGTTAAGCGAACAGACGATGATTCCGATAAGACGTCTACAGATAAATGGTTGGGAAAAAAGTAGAGAAAATTAAATTGCATATCTGCCTTGGGATATGTTGTAAGCCAAATACAAATTTATCTCAAAACTATGAACGTTAATGAAAGTAACCGTTAGACTTAATCTCTTTTTGTTTATCCAACAATATATGTACTATTTCTTTAATTACAAATTGCTTTGTGACCTTGTTATAAACAATTATTATGATTATGATTAAGAACGGTCATGTTGGTAAGTATTATGACAATTAACTAAAATCTATCATGTTGGTAAGTATTATGACAATTAACTAAAATCTATCATGTTGGTAAGTATTATGACAATTAACTAAAATCTATCATGTTGGTAAGTATTATGACAATTAACTAAAATCTAT
>JAUELF010168098.1:0-14690 GCA_031471495.1 Clinocardium nuttallii | reverse complement strand
ATCGTATCACAGGAGCTGTCAGGAAAGGACAAATTGTATCACAGGACCTGTCAAGAAAAGACAAATCGTATCACAGGACCTGTCAAGAAAGGACAAATCGTATCACATGACCTGTCAAGAAAGGAAAAATCGTATCACATGACCTGTCAGGAAAGGACAAATCGTATCACCGGACCTGTCGGGAAAGGACAAATCGTATCACAGGACCTGTCATGAAAGGACAAATCGTATCACATGACCTGTCAGGAAAAGATAAATCTTATCACATAACCTGTCAGAAAAAGGCAAATCTTATCACAGGACCTGTCAGGAAAGGACAAATCGTATCACAGGACCTGTCAGAAAATGACAAATCGTATCACAGGACCTGTCAGGAAATGACAAATCGTATCACAGGACCTGTCATGAAAGGACAAGTCGTATCACATGACCTGTCAGGAAATGACAAATCGTATCACATGACCTGTCAGGAAAGGACAAATCGTATCACATGACCTGTCAGGAAGGGTCAAGTCGTATTACAGGACCTGTTATGAAAGGACAAATCGTATCACATGACCTGTCAGGAAAGGACAAATCTTATTACAGGACCTGTCAGGAAAGGACAAATCGTATCACAGGACCTGTCATGAAAAGTCAAATCTTATCACATGACCTGTCAGGAAAGGAAAAAATCGTATCACCGGACATGTCAGGAAAGGAAGAATCGTATCACATGCCCTGTCATGAAAGGACAAATCGCATCACATGACCTGTCAGGAAAAGACAAATCTTATCACATGACCTGTCAGGAAAGGACAAATCGTATAACCGGACCTGCCAGGAAAGGACAAATCGTATTACAGCACCTGTCGGGAAAGGACAAATCGTATCGCATGACCTGTCAGGAAGGGTCAAATCGTATCACAGAACCTTTTAGGAAAGGACAAATCGTATCGCAGAGGAAATAAGGATAAACAATCGTAACACCGGCAAATCGTATCACAGGACCTTGCAGGAAAAGACAAATTGTATCACATGACCTCTCAGGAAGGGTCAACTCGTATCACCGGATCTGTCAGGAAAGGCAAATGGTATCGCACGACCTGCTAGTAAAAGACAAATCTGTCAGGAAAAAAAAAAGATCTTATTGCAGGACCTGTCAGGAAGGGTCAAATCGTATCACATGATCTGTCAGGAAAGGACAAATCTTAACATAGGACCTGTCAGGAAAAATCAAATCTTATCGCAGGACATGTCAGTAAAAGTCAAATCGTATCACAGGACATGTCAGGAAAGGACAATTCGTATCACAGGACCTTTCAGGAAATGACAAATCGTATCACAGGACATGTTAGGAAAGGACAAATCGTATCACATGACCTTTCAGGAAAGGACAAATCGTATCATATGACCTCTCAGGCTTTGTCAAATCGTATCACGGATCCTGTCAGGAAAGGACAAATCGTATTACAGGACATGTCATGAAAGGACAAATCGTATCACAGGAACTGTCAGGAAAATACAAATCTTAACACAGTACCTGTCAGGTAAGGACAAATCGTATCGCCGGACCTGTCAGGAACTTACAAATCTTAACACAGTACCTGTCAGGAAAGGACAAATCTTAACACAGTACCTGTCAGGAAAGGACAAATCGTATCACCGCACCTGTCAGGAAAGGACAAATCGTATCACCGGACCTTTCAGGAAACGACAAATCTTTTCCCAGGACCTGTTTTCAAAGGACAAATCTTAACACAGGACATGTTAAACAAGAAACCGCGGAAGACGATAAGGCCGGATTGTCGGACATTTGACCTTGAAAATCGACAAACCAAGGTCAATGTCAAAGTAACCATAACAATCAATAGAACTTGTTACTGGTTACCTACAGGCAAAGTTTCAAGTTTGTAACCCTTTCCAGTCCTGAGATTTTGCCTCAACCTGAAACTTTAACCATTATGTTGACGGACATCCCCAATCTATAAACCGGAATTTGTCAAGCAAAATCCGGACAATAAAAGGTAAATACCAGTAACGGTGCAAGTGAACACTCTTACGGATAACTCTTTAATAACACGAACATGAATAGGCTCGTGCGCGAAATGTTAAGAGTTGAAATGCTTTGTTAGTAATAAGAAGGAATGATAATTGACAAATTGAGATTAGACTGATGGAACAGATAACATAGGAACATAAAAGGACGAAACGGGACTGTATCAGAATGACTGAAAATGTTGGAATTGGACCCGGTGACATATACAAGTAGATCGGAATAAGACCATTAATTTGAGGCATATCCATTACAAGTAAACAAAGCACTTTGGAAACGTTTCAATTCATCGCAGTCTATTTGTCCTGACACCAGCGAGTCGGTCGGAATACTATTAGTACCATTTGCTGTAAACTGAATTTAAATATCTGTTAGAGAAACCACCATACAGTACATTTAGTTAGATGCGAACTATATATATATTGATACATATGTCTTACCTTTCGTTTTCGTAAAAGACCTAATAATTCAGCATTATTTGTTACATACAACTTTCATTACTGTTGTCTTTTCGGCGATAGCTGTTTAACCTCAATTTTGACCTAGATGTTAAACAAATGACCTAGATCGTAGAACAATCAAATGTTGTATTTAATGAACAATGTCGAAGAAATAAAAGAACTGAAACGTTTTGATTGATTCATAGTTAAGTTGGCGATCCTACGAGAGGCACTAATAAGGTGAAGTTTTAAAATGAAATGTTCTGCATATTAACCTTTAGTTGTTTTCCCTAAGCAATACATTTCA
This sequence comes from Clinocardium nuttallii, assembly GCA_031471495.1. Classification (NCBI taxonomy): domain Eukaryota; kingdom Metazoa; phylum Mollusca; class Bivalvia; order Cardiida; family Cardiidae; genus Clinocardium; species Clinocardium nuttallii. The sequence continues at coordinate 11,908 of JAUELF010168098.1, read as the reverse complement.
GTGATAAAAATAAGTGAAAACGTATGAAGTATAATATTTAAGAGCAAAATATTAAAAAAAAATGAAACTTGATAAGTTTTCAATTACTTGTCGTCAATTGAAACTTATACACCCCTTGGGAGCCTCGCGTAATGTCCAGTCTTTGACGTAATTATTATGACACAAATTTGTGGAGAAACTTTTTCAAACTTATCAAAACCTTTCTGATATTCAAGTGAATATGTGCATGTTCCATGTCTTAGTGTTTTCTTATATTGATCGCCGTTTATCTTTTTTAAAGATATTTCTTGTTTGGTTTACAATTGTGTTACTGCCCTACACAGAAAGGAAATATATCTTAGCTGCGAAACACGCACACACTTAACAGTGAACAAATTGTCATTATACCAGATTGATTGAGGTTTAACGCCGTTTATTACAATTATTCAGTCATATCACGCGGCCAGTTCACATATTCGTGTGTTTCCTGACTATCTCACACACATACTTCAACACTATTTCCAAGAAACATGCTGGTTTTCTACATAGACTGCTGCAACATTGGTTAAAGACAAATGTCAAACGTCGGAAAGAAGTTTGGTCGAGCTGGGGATCGAACTCGAAATCACTGGATTGCCAGTCCGCGTCGCTACTGTCTGAGGTACTGGGACCCGGAACATTTATATTAAAATGAATAGTGTCATGTGATTGAAATCGGGCGCGTAATTGGTAAGTCTATATCCCTATATGTACTAGGAAACATACCAACAAATAACTTCACTAGTGACTATGTGATGTGTACCTGTGTTGTGTATACCTATGTTGCTATTTGTCAGCGGCGTAGCTCCCTTTAGGCACTGTGGGAACGTGCCAACACATTTTCTCTCAAAATGCCCCAAGATGCAGCTGTGGCGATATACATCTGCTTAATGTATCGATCAGATAAGCCTGCGCTGTCCGCACAGACTGATCCGGCCGACACATTCCGTCTTTTGGGGATAGATGTATAGAGTAGTGATTCCTGAAACAGAAAATCCACAGGAGGCGAAAAGTGTATAAACCTGTGTGGCATGCTTAGGCTGATCCGGGTCGATACTTTACGCAGAGTCCACAATGATGATTTTCTCACGAGACGGCCTACATATTTATTATTGCCAAGCTACGCCCCTGGCTTTCGATTCTGAACTAGGTTTCAATACTTTGCAGCATACTAAAATGACCATACTTGTTGATAAACGATCTGATAGAACTCAAATAGTGTCACCTATAGTTCATTCATAGGTGTTCAGAAACAGAAGTGCATCCATAGGATCGTCCCACAGTTATATCGGTGACACATCTGGATAGTATCTCTTTTAAAATTGTGCTCGAATGTAATTGAACAACGATACATAACAAGGACGAAATCCTACGTCCAGAAACACCACTCTTTTTAAAGCAAATATCGCCTTAATTAGTGTGTCGATACGTTCTGACTTTTAATGACATCAATACACTGGATGAGCCGCCGAACTATCCAGATTCACTCAGTTTTACGGATTTTCAAAGATATATTCATAGATGCAGATTCGTAATTCGTTTTTTCCTAATGGGCGTTAACGATTATGATAATGATATTCTATCTTAAAATAGTCGTCTGCTGCAGATTCGTTATATGTAGGAATTAAAGGCTGAATTCGTTTTTCCACAATGATTTACGATCTATGCAAATTAGAATATATTTAACAAAATACGTTTTGTGAACATACTTCAAATATCGTGAAAAACGATTTTTGGATTGACGTTTTAAAATCATACATTGAATACATAAACAAAATTAAAATAAAGTCTTGGGACAAAATATTAAACATGCCTTTGTTCTACAATGAACATTTCAAAATCAATTCGAAATTCATCTATATCAAAGAATTGTATGATAGAGGAATTAGAATGGTAAGAGATATAATGGATAACAATTGGAATTGTATTAGCTTAGACAATACTGAGACCATGTTAGGCAAAACATTTAACTTTTTAGTGTAATCAAAAATTATTTTTGAAATCAGTTCAACGTTTATACGAAAAATAAATAATAGCGGCATTGGCGGTCTTGTATTGGCAGATAATGGCCCTGGTATAAATATATATTTAAAGGAAATTCTAATAAATAAAGATACAAATAAATTGATTTATAAAATACTTACCAGTAACGAGGAAATTCCTACTAGTCAACATAAATGGGAATCTCTCTATCCTAATATACACTTTAATTGGAAAAAGATATACGGGAACACGTTTAAATGTACTAAAGACTCATATCTTCAATGGATGCAAACGAAGATTATTCATAGGTTTTTCCCAACCAATTCGCTTCTACAAAAAATGAATCTTAAGCCAAGTAACATATGCTCTTTTTGTGATAAAAGCGAAGAAACGATACTCCATTTGTTCTATGAATGTGAAAAAGTTAAACCAATTTTACAACATTTAATATTAAAAGTAAGAGAAATAAACCCATTAATACAAATAAATAGCGCAAATATCCTTATAGGCTGTTGTACTGATGATTATAAACTAGACACGATGTTATTATATTTCAAAAAATATATTGTGTCTTGCAAATCAAAATCAAATAATCCATCAATTGTGGCCCTTAAAAACAGCTTCCATCTAGCATGGACTATATACAAAGAGACCAAATCAACAGAGTTTGAATTAGACCGGTTTGCAATTGTAAAATATATTATTCAAGTCCACACTTAATAGGAAGTACATTGGTTTATATATATACGTACCTCTTTTCTCTATATCTCTCTCTTTAAGTTTTTTTCTACAGTATTATAACTGACTCGATTGTTCTACATATCTTTCTGTTAACTTTATCTTTACATTTTTGTATAATTTTGTTAGATTGATATAACTATTAATACTTAATAAATTCATAAACAACATACTAACAAAAATAAAGTGTACGGTTGTAAGTGGGATGGCCACGACCCCACTTCAACCCATGAACGTGGCTAATAAAGTTATACAAACAAAGTTTCAGAATATCATTTTCGGAGAGTGGTTTGAACGCAGTAAATGACATTGTGTTAACAGGTGGATTCGAGTATAGGAAGAACCACAATTGCTTGGTGTTTCAATTGGTAGATTGTCAAGATCATTTCTCAGCTTAATTATTTTATCGGCAAAGTATCGTCGGAAGTCATTTGCCAAAGATACTGCACTTGTGTGTAATGGGAGCGGATTGTCCTTCGACCTTCCCAGTAAATCTGATGTTACAGCATATAGCTTCTTGATATTTCCTTCTGCTTCTCCAATCTTGGTCTGATAGTACTCATCCTTGGCCCTAGAACGTTCAGCACTATTTATGTTTCTTACACCACTATAGACTTCTTTGACAGGTCAGATTTGTCATTCATAAAGATTTTCTCTATTGATCGTTTCTACTGTTTCAGCTGTTTAAGGTACCCCAAGTACCATGGAACGAGAGCAAAACAGGCATATATTTGAGACATATATTTAAAATATTTCTTATTTTTGTTTATGTTTATCAATGTATCGTTGTTAGACTGTACACAGTAACATCGCACTGTCAATAGTCAAATAAAATCAGTGCGTATTGTTTACACCCTAGCAGGTGCACGTATGTAAACAAATAATACTGTGCGACGTAAACGTTAGTAGTTATCGCGTTGTGATTACATGTAGTTTATGAAAATACAGTACATCAGTCTAGCTAATAGGGACTGTTTTGTACGTCGTAAGTAAACAAAAAAACATAAATGCGAGTCAAATTAAAGAAACTGAACATACTTACAACATCGAAATATTTACTTCATTTTAGATGTGTCATAACTTAGTGTTTTTAAACAACCGCAATTGTAATATATTCAAAACATTTAAATGTGTTTCTTTCTAATAATAACGCTCCTCCCATGTGATTTCTGAAAAGCTATTAAAAATATAAGTCGGCGACTAATAAGTGCAGCATAACTCAACCAGTAGTTTTCCGAAATTAGTATACCTCATGCTATCTTTATTTCTTCTCGGCAAATCAAAACTATCGGACTCGTAATCTACAGTTTCAAGATACAAACAGTCTAAATTATCTACAGGTATGTAATCACGAAAGTCACGTGTTCTTGAATTGAAATCGCCAGCTACATATAAATAATAATCCCGATATTCATGTTTAAGATTTAACGATGTTTCATCTAACAAATAAATTCCGTTATTATGTACGGGGTTTGAATATATTGGGAATCTTTCTGGGAAGATATACGTTATGTACAGTATGACATATATTATAGAATGTAATGCATTGCTTTCTACTTAAAACATAATTCCATAAACAAATCATGCTTAATACGTGAAACTATATTTGAAGTCACGTACTGGCCCAATATTATATGTGTCCTCTCCTTGTTATACCCGTAAGTAAACTGTGTGTTCAATGATCATTAAGTTTGTCAAAGTTTAGGGCTGCATATTGACCGTATTTCTCGCTTGAGCCAATCACTTACTCAACTCATATCACGCCGACGTTATCTTACATGTTCCGTGAAATCCTCGTGCACTCTATAACTTGTATATCCATTTACAACTCCTTGTCCTTGCACTTTGTGAATTTCACTATAATAGTACACTAGTTATGTTCATTCGATTTCATGCGATGCACCCTTCCAATATCCGTATTCTCCATATCTGGCATGTTCAACTCTGTTCGAATAGAGTCTCGCACTTTTCGTCCAGTATCACCCCAGGCTTCATTTAATGCCTTAAAATCGTAATTTATTTCTTCTTGAATGCCCTTCTAGCCTATCCATTTTATACTCGTGCCAGTTAAACCGTACCACACACAGCACTTTTAGGTGTTTTTTTTCTATAATTAATACAGACAAAACAGTATAAATTAAATGGCAAGACAATTCATGCGGACGGACAGAGTTAACTCCGTCGCTCAGTAATCATATTGGAAACGTGCCATATTGTATATCATCTGTGCGTGCATTTTACAACATTTAAATAATTGCATTCCGATGCGATTATCACCGGGAAATACAATTATAATTTATAACTTTATCCGTTTACTTCAACCTGCAGATTCACCTGACTTGGTGCCAATGGACCTCGCAGTTGTTTCGACTGTTAAGTCGGAACTCCGTGGTATTTCGAAGGGCTGATGTCGATGGTGATGAGAATAATCCCCCAATGGGTGAAAAGACACGAGAAATGTGTACAGTGCAACGGACGATACTTTGAGAAGGAGTAAAATTAGGAACTAGGTTAACACAGCGTTATTGTTTTTATTAGACGTTACGTTAAAACGACGTTACTTGTAGATATAGTTTTCTATGTACTGTTGTTTATGTATATATTGTGCTATGTGTATGAAAACTGTACTATTCAGTAGATTATGAATTAAAAATACAATGTGCAAATGTGTATTCACTATTCACCGTTTCTGACTTTAAACTAAAAATTAAAGTTATAATCTTAGAACGTCCCTCGTTTATCAGCGTCTGTGGACTCGTAAGGATCTGTGTTCATATTGACGAAATCAGATAATTAGATAACCCCTAAAATTAGGATTTTTTGCAACAACATATCCACGGTGAAAGCTAGTAATCTAAGAAACAAGAATCTACGTATTTTTGTGTAATACACTAGTCCGACCTTTAAGCAAAAAAAAAACAGTAGATCTATGTTCCTGTGGGTATCATTTTCTAGCAGATGTTTTCAAGTCGCGTTTACTGGTAAAGGAAACAGAGCCATTGGGGTGTTGTTTTAAAATAACTACGTGCATCCTTTATCGAACCATGTAATTAAGTGAAAGGGACAAAAACTGTAGTTCTTAAGCGGTTTCAGCGTATCAAAAAAGGTATATCTTGTTTGACATTCAAGTGCCAGTATTCTCAGCGTGTAGCTCCACATAGGCTTTGGTCTAAAACAAAAGAAAGAAGTGCCACATATACAGTTAAAGTAAAATATAAGGATCGCTGAGTTATTGTTAACACATTTAGCGATACAAAATTTAACACCAACGTTAACAAAAGACATGGGCGTGAACCCCCTGAACCTCGTCTTAGAAAATGCATAATGTGTAATTGTTAAAGAATTACGGTCTAAGACCTGGATTCTGTAATCCAACTGGGACAGGGGAAGCAGGGGGAATCGGGAGGGGGGGGGGGGGGGGTCAAAGGATAAAAGTCCGACTTAGCGGACTTCATTTTATGACCGTTTTATTTTATCATAACTTACTTTGTAAAAAGCTCAAAAATCGATATGCATAAAATAAAATAAAAAGCATGGTTACTGCATGGTTACTGCATGTTGCATAATAATTTATGACATTTAAAAAAGAAAGCAATTTCGAATGAGTTTATTTCAGGAAGGTGGTGTTACACGTTTGATGAAGAAATGGCAAAGTTATTGCTGACTTTAAGTTATGATGACACATTCTAAGTAGAATAACTTTGTCCTTGACGCAAAGATTTCGGTTGCACCAATTTGAAAGTTTGCTGAAGAAATATTGAGAAATGGCAAAGTAATAGCTCAGGTTATCTTTTTGTAACACAATCTAAGTATAAAAAGGGACATTACTCTACACATATAGTTGACAGAATTATGTGGCTTTCTGAAGTTGTCTATATTGTCATAAGAAATGCGTATGCAAAGTTTTAAGTAAATATGTTTGATAGTAAAGAAGATATACGTATTTGTAAAAAAACTACTAAGACGCCGACGACGATGCCATAGCTTCCTGTCGAGCTCAAAATCTATGGATTGGTGACTTGTCTCATTGTTGAGTGAAAGCGTTCGTATTTAGCACACATATATTGTGCACATATATATACAATTGCCTTCTTCACATTAAGTTACGAATACTAACACAACCGTCCAATAGTAATATCAGTGCTGTGATTTTATTTCATTTTGTTTCGTTAAGCAGGAGAAGGATATTTTAAAGATAAATCGGGAGAATGTACGTTTACTGAACTAACATAATATATATATAAATCTTAAATAAAATTATGAAAACATAGCTTTTAATGGCATTCCAACATAATCCCTTATGTAAATAAATCACACGTACTTAATATCGTTCACCCGTGTTGGTAACCGAATACCCGGGATGGTTTTGTAATGTTTATAGCGTGGGAGTGACGCTATCTGCGCGAAACCAGATCTGTCGTAATTTAGTATACATAAAAGCGTGCTTACATCGCTAAGTATTGTACTGCTTCAAAAAACATAAATTACTTAATGAAGGTGTATTCCGACGGAAAACTCATAACCACTGACAAGCTGAGAACCTTGTACAATCAGAAGGGAGGGGACTGTGTCTATAGCGAGACCTACGGAACGCGTTATGATATGGAAAACGGGACATTGGCCTGATCTTTACGTTTAGTTTTACAGACAAACATATTCATAATTCAAAGTTATCAAAGAGAAAGAGTATCGCAGTCGGCTCGGTGTCTAAACAAGTGTGTCATCTATATTACTGCAATAGCTCTTCTTCAGTCATCACCAAATATGGTCACAACGTTAAGTGCATAATGTACCAATCAAGGTCGATAACCCATCAGAACAGTATTTGGAAATATGGCCTAAGATTGACAAAAGGTGTGGGGTTTTTCTAAGAATTAAGTTTAAAAGTTGATAATAACCGTAACCCAATAAGCGGAACATATTTCGTTTAAATTAGTTTCATAAAATCACTTCCTTTCTGAGTAAGATAAAAAAATAATGTAATACATTTGACATGGATTTTTAGCTCACCTGGTGAGCTTTTAGGATGGTTGAATGTCCGTTGTCCGTCGTTTATATTTGCTTGAAATGACATCCCCTCTAAAACCACTAACTAGGGCGGTTTTGATGAAACATAACATGAATAAATCTTGCATAAAAATATTCTTCTCTGAAACCACAATGGTAAAGCCTAGATTGTTGGCATGTAGCATTTTCCAGTAGCCCTCTCCCAAAAGTGTTCAATTCATGATCCCCGTGTTAAAATTGACACCGCCCAGGGGGTGGGGGGGGGGGGGTGTTGGTGTCAATTGATTTTACCTTGGTTCTTCTCCAAAACAACAAGGTCTAGAGCTTAGATATATCTTACAATTTCTTGTGGACCTCTACCAAGTTGTGTCAAGTCATGCCCCAGGGTACAACATTTACCACAGCCAGGGGGTCACTAGTTTCCATATCGCCTTTTATAGGAAACACTTTAAAGATATTCTTCTTAGAAACCACATGGCCTAAAGCTTAGATATTAAGTAAGTAGCAGTGTATTGTTCAAATCTTTCCTCTGTGGTTAATACCTGCCCCGCCCGGTGGTCTGTTTTTTTACATATACTTATATAGGAAAACCTTTAAAAATCTTCTTCTCCAGGACAACAATAAATAGAACTTAAGCTGCTATTTAGCTGTCTAGAAAAGTTCAGATCACGTCCCTGTGGTCAAATTTTAACACGCCACGGGGTCCCTTTGTCTGTATATATATAGTTATAGGGAAAACCAAGCTTCTAATGAATTTCTATAACAAAATGTGACTTGCCTAGCAACCAGTTTCTATCCCTAGCAACAAGCTACTTCTTTAACAAACACGTCCCATTAGAAACAATTTACTTCCTCTAGCACCAAGTGGCTTCCTTAGCAACAACTGATTCTCCTATCAGTCTTAAGCAAGCATTGTCTGCCCTAGCAACCAGTGACTTCCTTAGCAACATATTAGTCCCATATAAACCAGTGAGTCCTCTTAGGTGACATTGATTTCCATAGCAACTATTTGCAGCATCCTCTTGCCACCAGTATCTTCCTTATCAACCATTGTTGTCCTTAACAACTGACAACGGTTGACTAGTCATTTCATTAGAAGCCATTGATTGCCAGTGACAGCTGGTTTAATATAGAAACAAGTGACTTTTCTCTTGCAACCAGTGACTTTCTTAGCAACCATTGACATTCTTAGCAGCTAACATCGGTTGACCAGCCAGTTCCTTACTATTGATTGATTGTCCCCTGTGTTGCTGGGGAATTTAGAAGCCAATGATTTTCTTAGCAACATTTTTGTCTCCTACCAACACATGAGTTCACCTAGCAGCCAGTAACTTCCTTAGCAACTGTTGGCATCGTCTTACAACCAGTGATTTCCTTAGCAACCACTTATGTCTTTAGCAACTAACAACGGTTGATAAGGCATTTCCTTAGCAGTCATTGATTTCCCCTGAAATCTGGTGAATTTAGAATCTAGTGTTTTTCTTTAGCAACACGTAGTCGCCTAAGGTAAGTGCGCTGGTTTTCAGGTGAGAGATATAGGGCCATCATGGCCCTCTTGTTTTGTTATAAAATCATTTTCGGTGACTGAAAACCACATGAAACGGTCAAATTACTTCTAAGTAAAATTTTAATTTGAAGTTAGCTATATTCAGCGTTGCGAGATACCAAGAAAATGTGTATAATTTACTGCGCAAAGAAAACAAATCATACCTCCAACTAATGCCGAAATGATGTAGGTGTAGTGTTATAAAAGGAGATGAATTCATATTCAGCTCAGACCATTTGAGAGGGAGCAAGGAGGTTGTTATAAAGACAAGGACTATACGATACATTTTTAATTCACCAGGGCCTATAAATCACAAAAAGGTAAACTACGTTATTAGATTATATTCTCGCTAAATACAATGTCTAGATTAAGAGCATGTATCTTTATAATTTAAGTATATTTTGTTAATAAATAGAGATATAGTGTTGACAAAAGAAATGATAAGCAAATATTATGTATATAAGCTATTACTTTTGTTTTACAAAAAATGAAGAAACAGTTAAATTAGATTAATTTTAGGGAGATATGTGTATGTGTATCGAAGTAAGGATACATTTAAAGATTCACCTGGATACCATTCTCGTAAGTTTTGTCTACTAAATGGATATCATCCATTAAAATTGTGAGATGGTGTAAACCAACAAATTTATCTGAGAGAGTGTATAGCAACCCGTTTTGTAATAAAAATTTAAAAGTTGATTTAAACTGTATATTTCAACTTAAAATTAAAAGAAAACTTACGTACTGATATTTCCAAAGAATGGCAACGACTCCTTTTCCAACTTTTCTATTTCGGTAAATATTTAAATCTGAATTGCATGCACCCACACCAGCCGTGTGTTCCATAGTAAACACAACGTAAACACGTTTACGCTATGCCTATCAAACGGAACGAAATGTACTTGTTTTATGAATGAAAAAGGTAGAACAAGGTTTGGTTAACCGACAAATGCACGCTTTTTTTATGAAACCTATATAGGTTTTGCGCGGGCTGCCCTGTGTTAACCAAACCTTGTTCTACCGGTTTTCATTCATAAAACAGGTAGATTTCGCTCCATTTGATAGGCATAGCGTAAACGTGTTTACGTTGTGTTTACTATGGAACACACGGCAGCTGTATAGTTTGAGTGATTGCTATTTAGAAAGCGCAGTCAACATTAATCTTAAAGCGGCCAAACTTACACTGGTAAGCTTTTCAATGAACAATCATTCATTAATGTACATTAAAATCAATATTTTGTCAAACATTTCCTTAAAACAAATGCATTTTAAAGCTGCTGCAGCAGACTACTTTTGAAAACATTGTGACAAAAGGAGAAATTGTTCACGAGGAGTTTATCCTTTTTCTACAATGTTTTCTACTTTATGTCCATAAATAATACATTCATTTAGCAAGATGGTCCAATTCTTACTGTTTTTGTACGTGGGAAAGGCTTAACATAGTAACTATAGTTTCAATTTTAATAAAAACGTTAAACCAGTGCATGAATATTTACTTGAATTTATTTCTCAAACTGTAAAATCATAACATAACATTAATAATAAGAGGACTTTTATATTACAAACATTTAAAGTCAACGTTTTGTTAAGCAAAGATATGTAAAGGAACATTTATAGTATATTTTAAGACACTGTATTGTTAAACCTTTCCCACATAAAACACATCTACAACAAATGTATTTCAAAGCATTTGCTGGTATCCAAAAATAAGGACATTCTCTAAAATTGAAAGAACAATCATAATTATAATTGAATAATGTTGAAAACAATTGTACTTTTGTCACAATGTGTTCAATACATATTTACTGTAGAGGTGCCTGGACGTGGATGTTTGTAGGACAGGGTTGCACTAAAAACTAGTTTATATTTTTTATTGAAAACTGTTCAAATAATGCTTGAAAAAATATTTTAAAATGTTAAATGATTTTTTTAGATGTCTTATTACCAACACATTAATCTTAAGCCTTTTCTACCTTGCCTTCAGATACATCGACAACAGATGACTGTTGAAAATAGTTTGACAAAGGGAGCAACAAAATTAAAGTATACTGCTATTACAGAAATATCTGTGGTTTAAATCTGTTCATGCAATTTAACTTTAAATAAAGTATGTGCGATCATAGACGAAACTTTCAGCGATATTTGCGAAAAAACAAAATGCAGAAATGAATGAAAATGACAGATGATCAAAAACGATAAAAAACAACAATTAGAAGAACAACAAACGAATTTTCGTCACGCAACATAGTTAAATAGGAATATATTATACTGAATATGATCAGATTATTAATGTGCAGACGACATGATTACTATTTGCTACCAATATTCATGTCTGTGGCGGTACAAGTACAATGCTAGTAAGTGTGCCATTGTAACATTAAATGAGTCTAAACGGTCATATTCACGTTGTTCTCGGACTTGGTCTGTCGGGTTATTCCGGAAAAAGAGAAGTTTGCTAAACACAATCAAAGTATGCTTTCTGTTTGCTTTTCTGTGGCTCAGATGATATCCTTTCTATCATCAACAGACTCGACTTGTTCTTTTTGTTTGTTTGGAGTTTAACGCCGTTTTAACAGCTTTGGTCATATCACGGCGGTCAGTGCACCTACCCATGTT
>JAUELF010167987.1:0-14690 GCA_031471495.1 Clinocardium nuttallii | reverse complement strand
GATTATGTATCTCTGAATAGTTTAGGACAATACAACACTATTAGTTCGTGTATCGATTATGTATCTCTGAATAGTTAAAAATAATTCAACACAATCAGTTCGTGTATTTATTATGTATCTCTGAATAGTTTAGGATAATACAACCCTATTAGTTCGTGTATTGATTATGTATCTCTGAATAGTTTAGGATAATACAACAAATCAGTTCGTGTATTGATTATGTATCTCTGAATAGTGTAGGATAATACAACACAATCAGTTCGTGTATCTATTTTGTATCTCTGAATAGTTTAGGATAATACAACACAATCAGTTCGTGAATCTATTATGTATCTCTGAATAATTTAGGATAATAGAACACAATCAGTTCGTGTATTTATTATGTATCTCTGACTAGTGTAGGATAATACAACACAATCAGTTCGTGTATTGATTATGTATCTCTGAATAGTTTAGGACAATACAACACTATTAGTTCGTGTATCGATTATGTATCTCTGAATAGTTAGGAATAATAAAACACAATCAGTTCGTGTATTGATTTTGTATCTCTGAATAGTTAAAAGTTATACAGCACAATCAGTTCTTGTATTGAATATCTATCTCAGAATCCTTTTTGGTATACCTACACACGGTGCGTGTATTTGTGAAAGTTACCAGTTTTATGTATACTGACACCAGCGAGTCCGACGCCATGGACCGAATGTCTTTACTGGTTATGCATCTCAAAAACCTTTTGTATATTCAAAACAATTCAAGAAAATAAAGAGCATTCCATTACTTAACAATAGACTTAAAACGTATACTTGTTAATATCTCAAAATCGTTTTGAGATATTCCCACATATACAGTGCGTGTATTGTTATATATCTTAGGATCGTTTAAGATATTCCTTCATATATGATGCGTGTTATGGTTATGTATATCGACATTGTTGAGATTATCCCATATATATGGTTCGTGTTTGGGTAATGTTTCTCGAAATCCTGTGAGATATTCACAAGTGTATGGTGCGTGTTTTTGTTTCCTTGAACAAGACATGGGAGTCGACAATGGTTAAACTGAATTGGAAGAACTTGCTTTATAATCGTTGCTAAACTTACGGTTATACATTGCCCATAAACATTAACAATGAGGTAAAATGAAGATTGAAAAAGAGCTGTTGAAGTTTAAGAGCGAAGATGGAATTCGATGCCCTTTATCCGAAAGTGCATTGAGCGATCAACGACTGGTTATTGCACTTGAGCTAGACATTATACCAACAAATATATTCAACATATTGGTAAAACATCGGATAAATTATTCAACCTAAATATCGGACAAGGTCAATTTTGCTAATTTTGAAAAATTCAAGAGCAATAACTCAAAAGAACCTTTTGCGATTTGGCTGTTTGAAACTAATTGAATTATAGACAAGACAACATGTAATGCTCTAAACCGGTCAGGGTCATGTATTACTTAAACGTGAATATACCCCTGTTTAGCAACATAACTTAGTATTGTTTACCCTACTTAAACTGTATGCGTACGTTCAAATTCTCAAATATCTCCTGTTAAATCACTTTCGTAACATCGCCAATACATGCACGTAGCATGTACACAAGCATTTTAGGTTATAAACATGTAATTTGCTAGATCAACCCAGCAGCAGATTCACTGGGTCATGCATTGGATGATGTGCTACCTTGATTGTAAATCAGAGATAGAGTAAAACAGCTAATTCTAACCATTCATAAACGAGTCAAACATTTACCAAGTTAAGAAAATTAGCAATCTCCAAACACAGTAGACCAGTTGTTTTATAAATTCCTAATTTAACTTTTTGGGAAACGCGGATTGTGGAAAAAAGGAAAATTTGGTGATACAAATATTCATAACTGTTATTAATTTAAAAATGTATAAGCTAGATGTTTCGTTGTTCAAAGGTTTCAGAGATTTTATAGAATGCAATTTATTATATTAGAATAAAAAAAATGTTACAAAAAGATGGACAAATGGATCAAACACGACATTGCAAATTAATTGTCATAATTTTAATTTACGTTTGACATTTTCAGACGACTAGGCCATTCATTCATTTTCAGAGCTCATATAACCTATACAAATGTAAAGTATTCATTTCATGCACAATACGGTCTCTCCCATGTTCAAATATCGCTTTACATATACATGTAAATCTGTAAATAAATGGGTATTACACTCCTGTGTCTTTATAAAATAAATCGGGCTTAATCTCCGTGTTTTCCCTCATGTAATATTTACTGTAGTGTAACTACTACTATCTAATACACCTGCTTCAATCAAGCCATTACCAGCTATTCACTACAATATACTAATACACCTGATACCAGCCAGCCACAACTAGTTAATAGCTCACCTGAGACAAACCAGCCACAACCAGTTAATACTACACCTACTACTAACCAGCCGCTTACAGTTTCTACTACCGTCAGCGAACAACCTTAACTTGCTACCGTCCAGCCACTACCAGCTACTACCACTATAAACAAACAACCTATACTTGCTACCAGCCAGTCACTACCAGTGATTAACACACCTGCTACTAACCAGCCACGATCACTTATACACCTACTACTAACCAGCAACTAAAATTGTAATTAATACATATGATTTTTACCATCAGTTCCCATGTACTACTACTACCGCCAGTCAACAACCTACACCTGCTAGCTGCCTGCCATTACAGTTACTAATAAACCTGCTACCAACCAGGCATTACCACTTAATATACACATGTTACAAGCAAGACACTTCCAGTTACTACTACCGCCAGCCAACATACTACACCTGCTACCAACCAGCCAATACCAGCTAATACTACCGTCATTAGTTACTATTACACCTGCTACCAGCCAACCATCATTAGTTACTAACATAAATGTTACCAGCCAGCCATAATAATATACTAATATACCCGCTACCACCCATCCACTACAATGTATACTAACACACCTGCTAACAGCCAGCCACAACAATATACTAATATACCTGCTATCAGCCAACCACTCCCCGTTACTAATACACCTGCTACCGGCCAGTCACTATTAGTTACTAATACACCAGCAACTAGAAAGCCACAACCAGTTAATAACACACTTGCCACCAGCCAGCCAATAATACACCAGCTACCAACCAGCAAATTACAGTTTCGACTATTGCCAGCCAACAACCTACACCTGCTACAACCACTACCAGAAAACAACCTATACATGTTGCCATCAAGCCACTACCAGTGACTAACACACCTGCTACCAACCAGCCACAAACAGTTACTAACACAACTTACACCAACAGTTAAAAATAACCTACTACTAACCAGCCACTTCCAGTAACTACTACCACCAGCCAACAACCCTAAACCTCCTACCGACCAGCCACTACTAGCTACTACCACTTATACAACTGCCACTACCAGTTAATAATAGACCTGCTACTAACCAGCCACCATCAGCTTATAATACCGACAACCTACACCTGCTACACGCTATTCACAACCAGTTGCTAATACACCTGCTTCTAACTAGCAACTACCAGTTACTACACCTGCTATTAACCAGAAACTTCCAGTTGCTACTACAGCCAGCCAACACCCTGTACCTGCTACCAACAAGCCACTAACAGCTAAAACTACCGCCAGCCAACGATATACACCTGGTACCAGCCAGCCATTATCAGTTATTAATACACCTGCTACCAACAATCCACTACCAGTTAACAATACAACTGCTACATGTACCAACCAGACACTTCCAGCAACTACTACCGTCAGCAAAACAAGCTACCCCTACTACCAACCAGCCAAAACCAGCCACTTATACGCCATCCAACAGCATTCACGTGCTACCAGCCAGCCACCACCAGTTACAAAAACACCTGCTACCAACCAGCAACTAACAATTACTAATACGCCTGCTACAAATGAGTCACTACCATCTGCTACATCCGCCAGCCAGCAACCTAAATCTGATACCAGCCAGCCATTTCCTGTTATTTTTACACCTGCTACCAACCAGCCACTAACAGTTACTAATACACCTGCTATAAACAAGCCACTGTCAGCTACTAATACCAACAGCCAACAACCTACTCCTGCTACAAGCCATTCACTAGCAGTTACTAATACAGCTGCTACCAACCATCCAATACATATTACTACTACCACCAGTATAAAACTACACCTGCTACCAACCATCAACTACATGTTACTACTACCATAAGCATAAAACTACACCTGCAACCTGCAAGCCACTACCAGTAACGAATACACCTGATACCATCGAGCAAGTCCGGCTACTAAAACCGACCTCAAACAACCTACAACTGCTACCAGCCAGCCACTATCAGTAACTAATACACCTGCTACTAATCAGCCACTACAAGTATATAATACACCTGGTACTAACAACCCAGATAGAGCTACGTGTACAGCCAACAACAAGACCTACACCTGCTACCAACCAGTCTCTTCTAGCTACTAACGCACCTGCTACCAATCTGACACTTACATCTACTAATACACCTGCTATCAAGCAGCCACTACCAGCTACTACTCCCACCAGCCAATCACAAACACCTGCAACCGGCTAGCCACTGCCGGTTAATAATACACCTACCCAACCAGCCAATTCCAGTAACTACTACCGCCAGGCACACTCTACACCTTCTACCAGCCAGTCACTACCAGTTATTAATACACCAGCTAATACCTAGCCGCTTCCAGCTACTATTACCGACAGCCAACAATCTATCTGCTACCAACCGTCACTACTAACTACTAATACTACTGCTACCAACCAACTACTTCCAGCTATTGCTTCCACAAGACAACCAGCTACATCATCCGGTTCTTCCGAGCCAGACCAGTGCATTCAAGCCATCTTCATTCAGCATACCTTTGCACGAGAGTGCAAGCGTTCGCCAGCAGAAAGAATGGTAAAGCGATCTCGTGTTGAATTTAAGTCGGGTGAGACTCGAGATAAGGTTGTTATTCCTATGCATATGGTTGACAGGGCTCTTGACTCATGATCAAACGTTTTGATAGAGTTGTTAACATTAATAAATATTTCCCGACGGTGGCACTGTAATGATCAGTATTGAAAAGGTCAAAGTTCGTATCCCAGTTGTTATAGGGAAGACTACGAAGTACTTAACCTCCTTGGTTGTGAATGCCGTAATTATCTACCATAATACAACGACTAAACTGCATCATATAAGTTCTTTGAAACAGATTAAGACACATCGGTGAGCAGGATAGAGATAAATCAGACTGCGCAGATGTGCTGCCTGTTTTTCATTTATACTGTCGATTGACTTTTATATAACATGTTTTCTCTTAAATAAACCCTTTCCCACATACACACACACATTTGCAGTAGACGACTTTGAACAAATCGTAACATAACTAAAATGAGTTCAAGTTTAAAACATTTGGGCAAAAGGAGTAATTGTTCATTATGAGCAATTTCTCAATTTGTCACACAGTTTTCAAATATCGTCTGCTAAACATTATTATACTGGCTTCCTCTCATCAGTTCTCCACATAGCATATTCCCAGGCAACTATCTACACTTCCCACATAAAGAAGTACGCCTGTTGGTGGGAGCCGTTTGACGCTAGTCACGGCGACTTTTCTGAATCATCGGAAAAAATGAATGGCCGAGCCGGGTTTCGAACTCACGACCCCTTAATTGAAAGCCCTCGCTGTTACCGACTATTATTTAAGGGCTCGAAACGCAATGCTTACAATTTTCCACGACACTATTTAATCAATAATTTTTCAAGATTAATTAACAATGAGCTTAACGTTAAAACCAACATAAAAAGATATTATTTACACATAAGAAACACAAACATGCACAGACATTCGAACGCATGCATCCAATTACTTTGCGAAATCTATCAAACTCGCATTTTTGTTATTTACTATATTGATAATCAGTTAGGATAATATGATATTATATCTTTATACATTGAACCTGAAGTAAACGACTTTTAAACTTTTGTTTTAATTGTAATCGGCGATTATCGCTCGTAAAACAGTTGAAAAAAAATTCTTTGTTTTCTTTTCTTTGACAGTGAATTCTTTTTCAAAAATCGTGATATAAATGATACATCGTTTAAATCCACCAGAGTCATAAAGTAAAGACAATTCTAATGCTCAAGAAAACCAAAAATATATGTAATCGTAACACCTGAAATACGTGCCCGCACGACCATGCTGAGGAACCAAATAGCTACTGCCTGAAACCGTCCCTGACTAATTAACAAGCAGATTGATTGCTTCGGGTTTAACACCGTTTTCAGTAATGATTCAGCTATATCACGTAGGCCATTTAACCTGCATATATGTTTACCGACTTTCTCCAACCAGTACTCCACTTAACATGCTTTCTGAGCATATGGTTTCTTTTCCATACACTGTTAGCTCATTGTTTAAATACAAATGTCGTTTGTCACAGAAGTTTTTGTCGAACGTCGGAAAGAACGTTGACGGAGCTGGTAATCAAACTAAACAACCTGTTGATTGACAGCCCGCGTCGCTACCGACTGCGCTACCGGTGCTCGACCTAGAGACAGCTCAGATTGCGCGGATGCGATGATTGTTTTTAATCTACACTGGTCGAAAATACTTCATGTCTCATTTTCGTAGAGGACACCTCATTAACAAAACCATTTTAGTGTTATATTAATCATGTCGAAATCATGGATTATGTAAAATGTCTTACCTTCAATTGTTTTCCGGTATAAAATAGAAATTTGCCATTCACTGACACCTTATTTTAGATAAAATTCATTCAAATGAACTCTATGTGACACAAGTGATTTAAGCAATGATTGTGTTGGTTTTAAGAATTACAGTTGACATTTATCCTCATTACAACAAGAATCTATTAATAAACGTTTTGGACTTTTCCATGGAATTTCGTACCATCATGTTCTATTTAAGGCAATTATGTTACCTGGATCTATAAAAAGATATGTTGGACTTCGTTTCCGCTGGATTTCTATAATTTAATAGGTGTGTAGAGTTGGCACAAAGTTCTATATTCGGTAATCGATATTCAATATCGATATGCATTTAGAGCTGAAACGAATATAGATACAGCATCAGATTCGTGAACTATGTTACGCATTGACATATACGTTACCTTCACTTCTCTCTGACCATGTAGTGTAGCGAATACCGATTTGAATATCGAATTGAATAAAGAGCCAGGTCGATATTCGGGAAAGTGGTAGTATTCTATTACCAACTATTTAGTGGAGCGAATACCGATTTGAATATCCATTTGAATGTGGAGCCAGGTCGATATTCGCGAAAATGGTTATATCGCCTTCCTGGTCATTCAGAAGGACGAATAACTATTTGAATATCGATTTGAATATGGAGCCAGGTCGATATTCGCGAAAATGGTGCTATCGACTTCCTGATCATTCAGAAGGGCGAATACCGATTTGAATTTAGTGCCAGGACGATATTCGGGGAAATTGTGTTGTTGTCTATCTAACAATGTAATATAGCAACTACCGATTTGAATATCGATTTGAATACAGAGCCTGGTCGATATTCTGGAATATGGTGTTATCGTCTTCCTGATCATGTGTAATGACGAAAAGAGACCGACACAAGCCTTTAATCGTTTGGCAACGGAGTTCCTGAAAGTCTGCGAGAGTGTGAGACAGGGTTACAGACTGCTGTATTGGGCTCGGGGACACCTAACTAGCCTTAACTCGTTTGGCACCGGGTTCCTTGAAGTCTGCGATGGTGTCAAACAGGGTCGCAGACTGTTACATCGGACTAGGGAGGGTCATTAGAGGCCGAAACTAGCCTTAGCTGGTTTGGCACCGGGATTCCTGAAAGTCTGCGAGAGTGTCAGACAGTGTCGTTGACCGTTGCATTGGACTCAGGAGGGTCATTATTGGCCGAAAATAGCCTTAACTTGTTTTGGCACCGGAGTTTCGTGAAGTATGCTAGGGTGTAAGACAGGGTCGCAGACTATTGCATTGGACTCGGGAGGGTCCATACAGGCCGACACTTGCCTTAACTCGTTTGGCACCGGGGTTTCAGGAAGTCTACAAGAGTACAAGATATTGTTCGCCCTTCTGTATGATCAGGAAGACGATAGTACAATTTCCTCGAATATCGACCTGGCTCTATATTCAAATCGGTATTCAAATCGGTATTTGCTCTACTGCATGGTCAGCAAAAAGGTAGAATCATTTTCATGAATATCGACCTGGCTCGACATTCAGATCTGTTTTCATATCGATATTCGTCATACTAAATAGTAACGGTAACGTTAATTTTAATGCATAGCAGATATCACGAATATGGTGCTGGCTATATATTCGTTTCAGCTCTAAATTCATATCGTTTTGGAACGCATTACGTATCTATGATAATGAGTTAACGTGGAAGAAATGTGGGCTAGGACAGTGATTGTCATCCACTCATTCTACACAAATTATAAATTTGAATTTGCTTTTTCAATTAAATTTAATTATTCATGATCCTTGGGTAAAACAACCAGTATTAGGCTAGAAATGTACCATGGCCGAATTGACGCGACTGGGGATCGAACCAGGGACACCCAGTTTCGAAATCCCCAACGATAACCACTCGACCACAGCGGATTCCTACAGGTTATTAATACACTCTAAATTAGACTATGCATGTATTATTTATGGCTCGGCACAAAAGTCATACATTGCCACACTTGATACCATTCACCACCAGGTTTACGGCTAGCCCTATGTGCTTTTCGAACATCGCCTGTCAAAAGTCTCTATGCAGAAGCAAATGAACCATCATTGTATTTACGTCTAATCCTTCAACTCCCACTCATAGAGTTCTGTTTAACCCTGTATACGAGGACATATTTTTTAAAGAAGGACCGAGTAATACCGCCTTTTGACATCCGTTACGGTCCAGAGGTTGCTTAGCTCGATGTTGATCTTGATTAAGCAGGAGATATCAGATACTCCACCTTGGACTCTAAATAGTCCATTATTCATTTACGATCTTGCGACCGATAAAAAGGCCTGCACGGATCCTATTGTTTTTCAATCGAAATATATGGAATTAAAAATACTTATTTTAACTTTGAGCGTATTTATACAGATGGTTCTAAGGATAGCGTAAGGGTAGCTGCTGCCGCAGTTCCTGACAGCGATGTTATACACTTTCGGCTACCAGATAATTCTTCTGTTTTCTCCGCCGAATTGAAGGCAATATATTTAGCTTTGGACTGTATTCAATCGGAAGGTTATTGGCGGTATATTATTTTTACCGACTCATTGTCTGATATGCAGGCACTTCAGAATGAGAAAATTGAAAATCCTCTTGTTGTTAATCTCCTGTCTAAACTATCAAATATGTGTTCCACGTCGAATGTTGTATTTTGTTGGATTCCCATTCACATGGGTATTTTAGGTAATGAAAAAGCAGATAAGGCTGCAAAATCAGCTCTTTCACAAGATATATTTCCTTTTCAAATACCTTATTCTTGAATACATGTTTTTATTCGCGAGTATTGGCAAAATGACTTGAATGATAAAACTAATAATAAACTTCACTCAGCTTGGTGAGTGGCTGTCACCTTTATGATCCTTTCGTGAAGAAATAGTTATTGCCCGTTTACGTATTGGGCACACATGGTTAACACATGCATATCTACTGAAAGGAGAAGACGGTCCTCGGTGTGTTCCATGTTTTACACAATTGTCAGTACAGCACATTCTTCTTGAGTGTGCGGATTTCGCACCTATACGTGACAGGTTTTTCAAGGCTCAAAGTATGCGTCAGCTCTTCAAGTCTGTCAAACCTGAAGTTTTATTTAAATTCCTTAGAGAAATAAATATTTTTAATAAGATATAATTATTTCTTAATGTCGTGCTTTTGCACATTCGTTTCTTTTTCTTATCTTATTCCACATGTTCTCAGATATTGTTTATCTATATGTTAAGTATTACATAGTATTGTTTGGCTTGTTTGCCTTTATCCTATTTTACATTGACTTACATGATTTACATCACTGTTAAGTATCGCATATATCATGTTATTTAATAGAATCGTTGTTTATGTTATAATAAGTTCATCTTCTGAATATTAAGTGACCAAAATGACCTTAGATGTCGACGGGCCTTAAAACACCATTCATTCATTCAATTTTAAAAGTTTAAAGATATATACATATATCTTTTCCATACACAACAATTAGTATATAATTTTCTGTGAATAGAAGTTCAGGTCCGTGAAGTTCGGTTGACTAGTGACGAATTGACGAGTGACGAACTGTCACATTTGTATAGGTCCGTGAACTTCTTTTTCTTTTTGAAAAACTTTCTTTCTTTCTATAAGATAATGTATCCGGGCGTATTGAATGCAAGTTAGGCCCTATGTTATGAGTCATGGCGATCAGTCAATCAGAAGAGCTTCGTCAAGTTCGTCAACACGACGAAATTGACGAAATTGATGAACAAAATATTCTTCTAACAACGTTATTTCTGTCTTTTAGAAAAGACTTATTGAATGCAAATAATGCCCTATTTCAAATTTCATGGCAATAAAGTATCCAGGAGAGTTCGTCAAGTTCACCAATTCGTCAACACGTCAACTAAGTTTGACATAATTGACGAAAACAATATTTCATTTATATAATGTAATTAGGCGTAGTGAATGCAAATGAGGCCCTATTTCATGTTTCGTGGCAATCAGTCAATCAGAAGAGCTTCGTCGAAATAATAACTCCATAACCATGAGCACCAAAGGACGTAAGGAGGCAAAGAAATTACTACCATTTTTAAGCCTTAAGTATGGCCCGACCGGGGATCGAACCGGAGAACTCCCGAAACTGAGGCGGTGTCCACTAAATGCTGATTATGATTGATCAGAGTAATTTTATAAATGACAATTAAGAATATTATAAAATCATTGATATCTGTTTTACATTTCATTAATGACAGATACATTTTGTTTTTCCCATTGCCTCTCACCTCTGATTTATGTGAGAAAGTAGTCAGTGGCTTCGAAAGAATGTTGTGTAAGTACTGGTGTGGGAAAGTCAGGAAAACATGGGTAGGTGCACTGACCGCCGTGATATGACCAAAGCTGTTGAAAGCGGCGATAAACTCCAAACAAACAGATACATTTTGTAATTTGCAATAACCTATTTAAAAGAAAAGGTGATACAGTCGTTATCTTGCAATTTGCAACATGATAAAGCAATGTCTAGCAAGAAAGTAAAATTTCAAACGAAAATAGAACTATCCGTATAGTTTCAAACTCTGCCAGATTTAAAAATGGAGAGGCATAATATTTAATCATAAAGCATAGACCATTTCCCATAAATCTGCAGCACACGACTTTGAAAATATCTGGGCAAAACTATAATAAACATCTCATAGTGTTAATATAATTGCTGAATAGAGTTGAAAACATTGTGATAAATGGAAAAGAAATGCTTTTTGCAATTTCTCCTTTTGCTACAATGGTTTCGAAATTCGTCTTCTATACAAGTGTCTGAATGTCCCTGTTTATGGATAGGGTAAGGATGTTATTTGCATTATTTTCATTGGACTATTGACAAACTAAATGTTTAAAACAATTGTCAAGGGATACATATCACTGTTTACTTTTGACTTTATACAGACTCCTACAACCGACTATGAAATATCTTGGACAAAAATGTCTGTTAAATTATTAAGTAGATAACATTGTGGTAATTTTTCAAAAGTCATCTTCTGCAGATGTGTCAAAAGTTACATGCAGTGTGGAAAAGGGTTAACGCATTCCAAATTATAAACGTTTCAAAGTCCCTGCTGCAGAAGTGTTGTATATGGGAAAGGGTTAAAACCAAACAGAACTATTGATTGCAAGATACAGGTCTTTCACCGAACCGAATAGCCTTCTTTGGTATCGGAATATCTTAAGGAGACACTACTTTTCAAATCATATCTTAAAGTTATCGGGTACAAATTTGTCAATATGTGTAGAATGTCTCGTGCATGAAAGGTCGGATTATAAAGGATTTGTTTTTGTTCCACAATATAATACTATCATTCTTCATCTGCCGTCTTCATTGTAAAGAAATGGACAAAGGACAAAAAGAAAACATGTCACAATCAACATTCAAAATATTGAAGAACGACTGCTTTGTTGAATGATAGTATCGTTAAACCAAATCCTTTTTAAAAACCTATGTGAAAGAACTGTGAATCAAGTTGAAAATAGTGTGTTAAAAAGAGAAATTGCTCAAAATGAATACTTTTTTGCTTTACCTGCAGACACGTTAGGAGGCGTCCATATGTTGGAAAGGGTTAAGCAACATGATCTGACAACATGATCTGACAAAGTTATTTACATGTTCAAATGTCAATGTTAGAAAAAGTGTAGATCTATACATTGTAGTAATATGCAGTACAGAGTAATTACTAATATTTCATACACAACGGGATCTCCTCCTATTGTCAGTTGTTTTCAACCTTGCACGAAAACCCTCTACTTATGATATTTCTTTCTAAGATCCTGTTGAAGAATATGACTCTAAAATATTTCTTAAAGTTAAATTTCAAAATTGATATTTATATCTCCCTGAAGCATTTAACCCTTTCTTTAATGTAAATGACTTTGCATCAGATGACTTTTTAAAACGAGCTAGAGTTCTCCTTTTTCTACAATATGTTCTGCATGATTTCAAATTACATTTTTCTTCATATAATGCCATTTAAGATAGTATAGTTTATAACAAAAGAAGAACATGGTTAGAAAATTTAAATTCAATGAAAGGAGAATGCGGATTCCTAATTGTCTTTGTAGTAAGGCAAGTAATTGTATGTGGAGTACTGGTGCAGGACAACAAGGAAGCGCATGGTGTGGCAAAGTGGCGACTTTCATATGAGCTAAATACTCTTAAAAATAATAATATATAAATACAATTTAAACTCTAATAAATACATATTTGTAAAGTCAATAACGAACTTGTTTCAGCATGACTTGGTATTCTTATTTAAAATTGAGGATATTAGGAAAGATGATAACGTGTTGAAGTATAAAATCGTAACCTAAGCTCTAATATCGACATTTTAGAAGTGCATATTAAACGTGATAAACTGCAAGTCGGGCGGGGGGTACTCGTGGTTGTCTAAACGAGTCTTGGAGCGACACGGAAGAAAACGTTAGACACTGTATCCAAATTGACTTTATTGTGCCGAGTCTTGAAAAGTTAAACATTAAAATATAACTCAAGGTGATATCTAATGACAATGATACAATTCACTATATTTAATGATTATGATCAAATCTTACATGCAGCCAAAAGTATGCTGCTTAAAACGTCTTATTGTGTTGTTAAAGAGGACTTCACTAACATGGTTCAGTTGTTCATACGCAAACTCGGAAAATGACTGATCGAAGCGATGGTAAAGGGTCAATTTGCAGGCATGCATTCGACAAACCCTTTTTTTTTATTCATTTTTATTTATTTCAAGCACGATATAGGCCTACGTAAATACATGTTACAATACAAACAAAACAAATTAAATATTCTTGCAATGTTTTCTATGCTACAAAGAAGAATTAGAAGCGGGAAATAATGGTGAGGCGGAGAAAAAGAAAGAGAAAAAGTAGAATAAGAGAAAAAAATATGAGTTAATAAGGGTCGGACTGTTATTCAATTCGTATAAAAAAAAGTGTACATTTTATCCACTTTATGATGTGAAGTTTTTATTCGTCTTTTAATAATTTAGGTTTTTTGTATTTATCACTTTTGCTTGTCTGTGATTGGCTGAAATATTTTGTTCATAACCTCATAACAAAATTAACATTGGATTCTTGAAAAAAGCGACCAAATTGACGTAATAACGTTATTACTTAGGCGCCAAATTGAACACCTGTAAAAAAGTACTAATGTTTGACGTGCTATATTATGGAAATTAAAGTTGTTAAATACTATTATGTTTCATTACCCACTGTATTAGCCATATCAATGCTAACATATAAGGAATGGAGAGCTTTTTACCTCTACATTCCTTAAATAAAGCGAGTTCTTGTTCTTCATTTATCTTGCTTTTCAAATAATTAGAAAAGGAGTTCAAAGCTTGTGATTGTATCGTTTTTCTCACCATAAACATTAATTTGAAAACAATATGTACATGTGAGCTGTATAATATGTAAAGTGTCCGTGGTTAAGGGGTTACAATAACAGTGTGTGGGTTCAAATCCGTCGGAAATATAACATCATATGAGCCGTCCCGCGTGAAAAACCAATTTTGTGGTCTGCAAATATTGATCCGGACCCACACATTCCGTCTCAGGGGGTTTGAGGTATAAAGTAATGATTCCTGAAACAGAAGAATCCACAGGAGGCGAAAATATTCTATCCGGGAAGGCCTGTGTGGCATCCTTAGACTGATCCGGGTCGATACATTACGTAGAGGTGATACTGTTGGTTTTTCTCGGTGGACGGTTCATATATGTATTTCAGCCGAGCCCCATTAGTTCAGTCGGTAGCGACGAGGGCTGTCAATCCAGGGGTCGTGAGTGTGAATCCCGGCTTGGCCAACATTCTTTTTGACATTTGACAAAGTCAATGGGACATGCGTTATTTGTCTTTCACCAATGGGCTTAGTCTATGTGGAAAAGCAGCCAGTTGCTTGGAAAGAATGTTGTG
>JAUELF010167876.1:0-14695 GCA_031471495.1 Clinocardium nuttallii | reverse complement strand
ATAACCTCAGACTAACAGTTGACAACATTGTGGCAAAAGGAGAAATTGCACGTTTTGTGCAATTTTTCTTTTGTCACTATATTTTCAAAAAGCCGTCTGCTGCAGAGGTGTCAGAAAGCGTCTATTTGAGGGAAAGGGTAAAGGACATTTAAATTGTATTATAAAACCATTTAACAATTCTTTCTATTTGATAACATTATGTAGATTAATATATTGATAGAATATTAAATTTCACCTGCTACCAATAATTATTTCAAAATGATAAAACATTTTTATGAAATTGCCCTTTCCCATATAGACAAATCTGCAGCAGACGCCTTTGAAAACATATTGGCAAAAATGTGAAAAATCTCCATAAATAGAGTTTAATCATTAAATGGAGTTGAAAACATTGTGGCACAAAGGGAAATTGCTCATGATGAGCAATTTCTCCTTTTGCCAAAATGTTTTCAAAAGTTGTCTGCTGCAAATGCGTCGGAATGTGTCAGCAAGTGGGAAAAGGCTAGGAAAATGCTAGATGAGACCGAGAGACTTTGCGAAAATTGGAAAGGACTTAGAAGCGGCATTTTTTCATTGTTTCAACTATTTTTTAAACCCCCCTAAACACTCAGCAAGAGCACTCTGGAAAAAATCCTAATTTATAAGAACATGTTTGGCATGCATTTTCCAAAGGGAACCAAACTAAATTTTGGTTTGTGAGAGAAAATAATTTAAAATATCCTAGCAGAAAGTTTTATTGATGAATGTGCTGTTTTTAATTTCAGATTGACATTAAAGCAAAAGATGGACTATTTACTTCCCAAGACAAAACTGTGTTTACGATACAAGTTAATCGTAACTTGTTCCACCCAGTCCTGACAAATCTTCCACTTACTATTGATGTCTCAAAGACGCAAACAATAGGATTAAGTGTGTTCATAGTAGCTGCCACTGATCAAGATGATAGGATAGATAGAGTAAGGAAAACAATTGAGTTACATCACTCATCATTTTACTTTAACCCTTTCCCTCATATGACAATTCTGCAGCAGATGACTGTAAACATATTTTGTCAAAAAATAGAAAATCTCTATAATGGAATGGATAACCTATGACTAAAAGTGGAAACAATTGTGGCAAAAGGAGAATTTGCCAAAGACGTCTGCTACTGAGGCGTCTACATGAGCAAAACATAGTGGCAAAAGCAGAAATTGTTTGTTTTGTCATTATATTTTCAAAAACCCATCTGCTGCAGAAACATCAGAAAGCATCTATATGAGGGAAACGGTTAAAAATGGTAGTTATTGCTTTTCATCCTTCAATGGTGCTCAGAATTGTGAGGTAAGGTATGCATTACAACTGTCTTGCTGGTGTCAGAATTAATGGACCAGTAATTGGCGTGGGGTTTTTTAACGTCCGGCCCCAGCGCACATTCTCCCGGCCAACAGCAGGGTGCTGGCTTGAGAAGACCAGTAATACTGGTAACTTACCCCATATAGCTGAAAACATGTTGAAAGTAGAATAAAGTAACAAACTTAAAGGCAAAACTTAAAACAGGTTTTGAAAATGATGGCTTTTTCAACAAATTGCTTATTTGTATAACCCTTTCCAACATACAACAGCTCTGCAGCAATTCTGCAGCAGATGATTTGAAAACGTGAAGGCAAAGATGCAGATAATCTCTACAAATCATCAGCATATGGAAAATATATAATTGAGTGTTTTTAATAATGGCTTACTTGAAATTCATCCGTGTTGCACTGTTTATCTTTAATTTTCAGACTCGTTTCCAAGATTTGACTTACACTATAGAGTCAGGCAATGGAATAGGCTCTTTCCGAATTAGAACACAGAACACAATTGATGGTGGTACTGAAGGGATAATCAGCTTGAACAGAAGTCTTGCCACTGGACTGTCTCAATACCATGTATGAAACAATGATTTACTATATAGCTTGATGTATAGTTTGATATATCTGCCTGGAAAACATCTGATGAAAACTAACTAACATATTATAAACAAGAGGTCCTAGAGGGTCAGTTTGGCTCCACTGTCATTAGGCAACAATTGACTAACTTTTGCCATCTACATTTAATATAAATTGGCCCCGTCCAATGGCAGGGGCGTAGCTCCCTTTAGGTACTGTAGGCACGTGCCTACACATTTTTTCTCAAAATGCAGCTGCGGTGATATACATCTGCGTAATGTATTGACCAGATCAGCCTACGCTGTGGGCACAGACTGATCCGGCCGACACATTCTGTCTTAGGGGAATAGATGTATAGAGTAATGATTTCTGAAACAGATACTTTACGCAGACTCCACAATGTTGATTTTCTCACGAGACGGCGTACACATTGATTATTGCCAAGCTACGTGCCTGAATGGTGGCAATGTTTTAGATCAATCAACATTGCTTGAAGGAATCTATTACAGGTTCACCCAAGGAACACTTCCAAGAAAATTAAAATCTGTTTCATACTTTCGGAGGAGGAAATATTTAAATAACCACAGTACCCATTTAAGGAAAAACAGCCCACCCCCTATAGTGCCCATGTTTTTTTACTCTTCAACATAGCTTGATTGAATCTGATAGAGGGTCACCCAAGTAACATTTCAATTTTCTAGAAATACCAACCTTTGCATAGTTTTGTCTATTGGATATTTTCTTGTTCATATAGTATGTTACAGCTAGAACGGAATGCTTTAATATGATTAATTCCCGGGTGATACCATTCTTTGCATAGTTTTTTCTAGTGGATATCTTATTGTTCATAATGCATGTTACACAGCTGCTAGAACAGAATGCTTTAATATGATCAATTCATGGGTAATACCATTCTTTGCAAAGTTTTGTCTAGTGGATATCTTCTTGTTCATATAGCATGTTACAGATAGAACGGAATAACCCTTTCCTTCATACTACAATTCTGCAGCAGACAACTTTTAACATATTTTGTCAAAAAATAGAAAATCTTTATAATTGAATTGATTACCTATGATGACTAAAAGTTGAAAACGTTTTGTTCAATTTCTTCTTTTGTCACTATGTTTTAAAAAAATCGCTGCTGCAGAGGCGTCAGAAAGCGATTATATGAGGTAAAGGGTTAATATGATCAATTCCTGGATGATACCATTCTTTGCATAGTTTTGACTATTGGATCTTCTCTTGTGCATGTCATATGTTACAGCTAGAATAGATTGCATAGTTGGGACTAATGAAGGTAAATATCTGTCTGTATAGGTATGCTGTCAAATACAAATGCACAACTGTTGATAAGAAGTTTATTGCAACTTTCTTTGTTTAACCCTTTCCCACATACAACAAATCTGCAGCAGACAACTTTGAACATATTTTGTCAAAAAATAGGAAATCTCTTTAATTGAATATGTCTAAAGATGAAAACAATGTGGCAAAAGGATTAATTTTAAGCAAGTTCTCCTTTTGTGACAATTTTTTCAAAAGTCATCTGCAGCGTCGATATGTGTGAAATGGTTAAATGGCTAAGTACGGTCTAGTTTTAATTTCTGCATTTCCTTAACACTTTGTTGCCATATATAGAAGCTCTCTGACACCTCGACAGCAGATGACTTTTGAAAACATTGTGACAAAGGCAGAAATTGCTCAAAACAAGCAATTTCTCTTTTTACCACAACATTTTCAGCTAAACAAATAAACTTCCATTGATAGGAATTGTTCTTACTTTTGTCTTGATTATTTCGAACTGGGCTGCAGATTTGTTGTATATGTTAATCACCTCTCTGATGTTGTAATGTAGTGTACAATAATATGTTTTTATATTTTTTATTTCCTCAGCTTTCAATCAATGTGTGTGATAATGGTGGCAAGCCAAAATGTGACACGGAGATTTTGACAATGAATGTGGACAGTAATCTCTTCCCACCACAAATAAGCCAACCCGGAGCCAATACTAACTACGAAGGTTCTGCTTCTGTGCGTGAAGATGTGGACTTCAAGTATATTATTTTCGATGTGGATGGAACAGATTTAGACACAACTGTAAGATTTTATTTAACCCTTTCCCTCATATAGACTCTTTCTGATGCCTCTGCAGCAGACAGCTTTTTGAAAACATGATGAAAAAAGAAGGAATTGAATTTCTTCTTTTGTCACAATTATTTCCACTTTTCGTCATAGGTTATCCATTCAATTATAGAGACAGAATATGTCAAAAGTCATCTGCTGCAGAATTGTCGTATGAGGGAAAGGGTAAAGTGTATCAGGTCAATTCAAGATGACCCTTATTGAGGGTTAGTCCGATCCAATAGACATACATCAAAAGTTTTTTGGTCTCACTTTTCAAAGATTTATTGCTCATGATGATTTAAATATCTCCATATTGACAATGTTTTCAACGCTGGGTTGTGATTTTTCAAATGTTTCATCTTTATAGTTTCATCTAAGCAGATAATTTTAAAAATATACCAGGTAAAGTTCTTATATATAACTTAATTATGTACCTAATATAACATTTGAGCCGTCCGGCGAGAAAACCATCATTATAGACTGCGTAAACTATCGATCCGGATCAGTCTAAACATGCCACACAGGCTTTTCTGGATAGACATTTTTCGCCTCCAGTGGATTTTCTGTTTTAGGAATCATTACTCTATACCTCTTTTCCCCTGAGACGGAATGTGTATGTGTTTGGAGTACTGGTGTGAGAAAACCAGGAAATGCATGAGAAGGTGAACTGGCCACCGTGATATGACTGAGAAATTGTTTAAAACGGTGTTAAACCCCCAATCAATCAATCAATTAAACAACCCTCAATATAAGCCAATTTCGAAATAAAAGTGAGCATTAATATTGTAATACAGCAAAAGTATATACACATATATAGACACCATATTCTGGCCTGCTAAAATAAAATAGATTTTGAGATTTTTTTCATCGCCATTGCATGCAGTTAATAGGTGGAGATTGACGAGTACAGGTTTTGGCATGCTGAGGCATATTACTTGTGATTGCTTTAATTTGTCATAGTGACTCGCATGATGCTAGACATTGGACCCTGAATATTGCAATATACTGGAACTCCAGTGTATAAGTAAGAGTGTTGATATGGTTTCTACTATAAGAACAAGAGTTGATATGGTTTCTACTATAAGAAAGAGAGTTGATATGGTTTCTGCTATAAGAAAGAGAGTTTATATGGTTTCTACTATAAGTAGGAGAGTTGATATGGTTTCTGCTATTAAAAAGAGTTTATATGGTTTC
Organism: Clinocardium nuttallii; assembly: GCA_031471495.1. Taxonomy (NCBI): domain Eukaryota; kingdom Metazoa; phylum Mollusca; class Bivalvia; order Cardiida; family Cardiidae; genus Clinocardium; species Clinocardium nuttallii. Next base: position 9,473 of record JAUELF010167876.1, on the reverse strand, counting down.
TACTATAAGTTAGAGAGTTGATATGGTTTCTACTATAAGTAAGAGAGTTGATATGGTTTCTACTATAAGTAAGAGAGTTGATATGGTTTCTACTATATGTTAGATAGTTGATATGGTTTCTACTATAAGAAAGAGAGTTGATATGGTTTCTACTATAAGTTAGAGAGTTGATATGGTTTCTACTATGAATAAGAGAGTTGATATGGTTTCTACTATAAGAAAGAGAGTTGATATGGTTTCTGCTATAAGAAAGAGAATTGATATGGTTTCTACTATAAGAAAGAGAGTTGATATGGTTTCTGCTATAAGTGACAGTTATGGTTTCAGGATGAGAATGTCAAGATGGAAGACAAAGTGTCTGTATTTACTGATACACCTGAATGTATTTTTGGAATAACTCACCTAGCAGTGGACACTTCACACAGGTTGAATGACAAACGCTATCACATGCAGGTAAGTATTGGGTCTTTGGTCGCAAAACTTTACTTGCTACACCAGAAGACTTTGAAAACATTTATGCAAAAGTAAGAAAATTATCTATAAATGAAATGATAATATATAAATAGAGTTGAAATATTGTGGCAAAAAGTGAAATTGCTCATCATGAGCAATTGAAATTGCTCATCATGAGCAATTTCTATTTTTGTTGTAATTTTCAAAAGTTTTCTGCTGATTAGGCGTCAAAAAGCATCTGTTATTAGGCAATTGTTAAACTTTCATAGAGCAAAATAATATAAAAAGTCATACAGGTACATGTATGAGCAAATATCAATTAAACAAATGTAAAATACATTAGAATCAATTTGATAATGCTTGTGTTTTCAAACTTGGATCATAATTGCCTCTTATACTATTCATCACATTGTATGTTGTAGAAGATGTTATTTACTTAATTTTTGGGTAACCAGAATGAATTTCGTTTGGATTGTGATGAATATTAAAAATCAGACAAAGTTTCTTCATTTTCAACTCCACTGGTTGAAAGCCAGTCAAGCTCATGTCATGGCAAAGTGTCCGTTGTGTGTGTGTATGTGCGTGCATCCGTATGTCAACTTTTCCCCCCTAACCACTTAGACATTTGAAATGAAACTTCATAGGAAATATTCTCTTAATGTTCCTTCATTTTTTTTGGATCCATGCAAAATTCTGTTTTCATGGCAACTGAAAGATAAAACTTCAAAATTCAACTCCTTCTAAATTGGTGGGCTGATTTTCAAATAAGTTTGTAGAAATGTTCCTTGGATTGGTTTTAAAACATGGGCGCTAGGGGGTGGGGCTATTTTGAATTATATGGCTATAGTGAAAACTTAAAAAAATCTTCTCATGAAAGTGTCGAGTCAATTTTCAAATAATTTTGTAGGAATGTTTCTTAAGTAACCCTCTATCAGATTCCTTGAAGCCATGTTGATTGGTCGAAAAACATGGCGGCCAGAGGGTGGGGCTAGTTTGCCTTATATGGCTATATGAAAACTTAAAAAATCTCCTCCTCAGAAAGTGTCAGACCTATTTCCAATAATTTTATAGAAATCTTTCTTGGGTGACCTTCTTTCAGATTCCTTCAAGCCATGTTGATTGGTTAAAAAACATGGCGGCCAGAGGGTGGTGCTATTTTGCCTTATATGGCTATAATGAAAACTTATAAAACCTTCTCGGAAGAAAGTATCTGGCCAATTTTCAAATAATTTTGCAGAAATGTACCATGGGCGACCGTCTATCAGATTTCACCAAGCCATGTTGATTGGTCTTAAATTTTCTCCTTTTGCTACATGGATTTCAAAATTTGTCTGCTGCAGAGGCGTCAGAAAGCATCTATATGTGGGAAAGGGTTATCTAATTAACAGTGTTTTTCCCTTATTTAAGGTAAAGAAGAATCCTGTGACAGGTAGGCAAACATTATTATCATTCAAACATCTCCTAAACCACTGGGATCAATTCCATTTAAACTTTTACATTATTTTATTATAAGCCAGAGAATCAATTCAGTGAAAAAGATTCTTCTTTTGCTCCAAAAATGGTCCTTCCGTTCTGTAGACCAAAGCATGTCTGATTGATAACTAAGTAATACAGTACAAAAAAATCCTCACCCCAGCCAGTCCGTCATAATGCTAACCCCGCAACCCTGCACGCCAAGCCAGGCGGCCATTACTTCAATTTTTAAATTCTTTGGTATGACCTGGCCGAGGATCAAACCTGCGACCTCCCACACCCAAGGCAGTTGCTTGGGGGATAGGCATGATTGCTTGGAGGATAGGCATGATTGCTTGGGGGATATGCATGATTGCTTGGGGGATAGGCATGATTGCTGGGGGATAGGCATGATTGCTGGGGGATAGGCATGAGTGCTGTGGGATAGGCATGATTGCTGGGGGGATATGCATGATTTTAAGGTGATATCCAGTCAAAAGTCAAGGTCACACTGACTTTGAACACAAAAAGCTAGTCCAATTGATATTCCTGACAATGTGAAGCTCAGTTGGGCGTATTGTTTGACAAATATATTAATGGTGATTGTCAAAATGTTTGCCTCACAAGTTATCTTAAATGTGTTGCATACTGCCAAAGGGTTAATAAGAGAGATATTCTGACTTATGTTTACTTCTTCAATCTAGGCCTATGCTATTTAAACAGGTAAAGATGTAATATTGCTGAAGTTACAAGCCATCCACCCATTTTCTGGTCAGCTCGTTCCAATTATTGTGTCAGAAGTTTATAATGATGCAAATCGGAGGAGTCCCACAACCTCAATAGGTAGGGTTTTTATGTGCTGGAGGAATATTTACGCCCCCTTTCCCACATACAAGAAATCTGCAGCAGACAACTTTGAAAACATCTAGGCAAAAATATGCAATCTCTCTAAATATGAAATTATGGTTATTGAATAAAGTTGAAAATATTATGGCAAAATTCAGCAATTTCTTCTTTTGCAATATTGTTTTCAAAATTCGTCTGCAGCAAAGGCATCAGAAAGTGTCTTAATGCAGAAAAGGGTTAGATTTTTGCATGTTATGCAAAAGATTTATGTCTCTACACTGTTTCTATATCTCCTGCCTTGGCAAGGTTAGACTCATTGTCCCCGAAATGCTTTGCTCTGATCAAATTTTCCGACAATGGCTTCTACAGTTTTATACTACATAGGCTTCAAGCATATGAACAAATCTGAGGCAGTTGATTTTAAAAAAAGCTTGTCAAAACAATGGAAAATCACTTTTTACCCTTTCCTTCATACGACAATTATGCAGCAGACGACTTTGAACATATTTTGTCAAATCATAGAAAATATCTATAATTGAATGGATAACCTATGACTAAAACTGGAAAATATTGTGGCAAAAAGAGAAATTGCTTGTTCTGAGCAATTTCTTCTTTTGTCACTATGTTTTCAGAAAGCCGTCTTCTGCAGAGGTGTTAGAAAGCGTCTATATGACGGAAAGGGTTAATAAAAGTATAAACATTGACAGTATTTAAAAACATTGTGGCAAAACAAGATTCAACAATCTGTTTTGAAAACATTTATGCAAAAGTATTGAAAATCGCTGTAAGAAACGTATGATTAGTGAGTAAGGTTGAAATCATTATCGTAAAAGGAAACATTGCTAATTATATGAGCAATTGCTCCTTTTGCCACAATGTGTCAAACTGTTGTCTGCTTAAGAAGTTTCAAAATGCATCTGTAAGTGGGAAAGAGTTAACTATGTTTGTGGTCTTCAAAAGAAAACTGTTGAAAACTTTGTGAGAAGATGAAGAAACTGTGGAGTTTCTCCTTTTCCCACTGTTTTCAATTTTATATTGAAATATTTCTTTGCATTGTCCTTGTGAGTTTACATGTTTACCTTTGAAATATTTAACCCTTTCCAACATACAACAAATCTGCAGTAGAGGACGTTTTTAGTTTCCAAGTAAAGATTTAGAAAATCTCTTTAAATGAAATTGGATCTTTTGAATAGAGTTAAACACAGTGTGGCACAGGAGATATTGCTCATTTAGAACAATTTTCTCCTTTTGTCACATTGTTCTTAAAAGTAGTCAGCTGCAGGGGCTTCAGACAGCATCTGTATGTTGGTTAAAGCAGACAACTGTAATAACATCATACCTGATGTAGGACTCAAATTGTCATTTGTAGGAATTCCGTGTATCTCAGAGGAGGAGAAAATCGTAGCGGAAATGTTTGATCTTTCATGGCAGCAAGTTATGAACACGGAAAATAATCAAGTATTAATCAACTCAGAACAGGTATTAATCAACTCAGAGCAGGTATTAATCAACTCAGAACAGGTATTAATTGCTCTGGATTCTTCAAAACCTTTTTGTTGAAAGATATTTTGCAATTTATCAGATCTATAAATGAAAAGGAAACATTCTGTCTATGACATATCATGCAGATCTCTAGATTAGGGATGTTTGGCATGCTCTAAAGTCTTTATAGGATCCCTTAACCCTTTACCGCATATAGACGCTTTCTGAAGCCTCTGCTGCAGACAGCTTTTTGAAACATAGTGACAAAAGAAGAAAACAAGCAATCTCTCCTTTTGTCACAATGTTTTCCATTTTAGTCAAAGGTTATCCATTCAATTATTGCTTGGTAAGATTGTTGTGTGGAGTACTGGTGTGAGAAAACCAGGATACACATAAGTAGGTGAACTGGCCACCGTGATGTGACTGAGAAATTGTTAAAACGGTGTTGAACCCCAATCAATCAATCCATTCAATTATGGAGATTTTCAATTTTTTGACAAGAAATGTTCAAAGTCGTCTGCTGCAGAATTGTTCTATGAGGGGAAGGGTTAACCATATGTTGTGGGTACTCTAAAGAATTGTCTCAATGAGAGGATTCTTCTAAGTACCCATATATTGGGTTGGTTGGATAATAAGAGAATTATTGTGGGGAAAAATATTTTGGCACAAATGTTCATCTAGTAACTCTTAACAAAGAGTATTCAAAGAATTTGGAATTGTCATAAATGGTATGCTAACAACATAAATACACAACACTCACATAATTGTTCATTTCATTAAATGGTAAATTAACTTGATTTCTTACAGTTTGATGGTTTAGGTAGAGAGAAGGCGAAGGAAGCGATCATGGACTTGGCAAGGGTAAGTGTAACCCTTTCCCACCTGCATTAGCATTTTGACGTTAAAGCAGCAGATGACTTTTAAAAAATTGTGGCCAAAAGGATTCAGTATACTTTTGACTAATTCTAATTAGACAATGCATCCATTATTTCCTCCTTCCCATATACAACATATCCTCAGCAGCAAACCTTGTAAACATCTAAGCAAATTATGAAAATTCTGTAAAATGAAAGTTAACTTTTTGAAAAGTGTTGAAAGCATTATTGTGAAATGAGAAATTGCTCACTATGAACACGTCTTAAGGTCGGAAAGGATTATTTTCATATGTAAAAAAACATGGCAAAACTGCATCAGGTCTTGCTCCTGTTACATGCCTGTAGTGCACGCTCTACTTATAAACTACTGGTCCATTATCAAAAAGATATCACTGCTAGTTTTCTCTAATGATCATTAATGAAATAACATGCCCTACAACCAATTAGAGCTTATGGATTGGACTTGTATTCATTATAATGCTAACAGCGCAAACTTTTCCTGATACTAACTGCTCTTCTGAGCAAAAAATATTCCCCATGTGACCCTCTACAAAAAGATTGTCAAACTCTAGACGGTTGCCAGAAAAGAATATAGTCAGGAGTACTGGTACAAGCGATTCAGGAAACATATGGTTTTTAACAAAGATCCAGATTATTAAGGATGGGTGTACAGCTTTTTCTCCACAATTGTAACGAAAACGTTCGGTATACGTTGCATTTGATATGCAAATTAACACCACCGTTTCGAAGTGATGGAGTTTAGGGTTACATATAAAAGACACATGGACTCCTTCAGGGTTGAGTATACTTTTCGCTGAAGGGATCTCCTGAGTCTTTGGCCCGGCACGTTATAATGGTGTCAGCGGTGGGATGAAGACAACTGCCATACAGGAGTTGCCTTACCCACGGGTTTCCCAGGCCAAGACTCGGGATGAGTCTTCTCGGAGTGGGAAGTAGTGTAACGAAAACGTTCAGTATACGTCGCATTGATTGAGTTTAGGATTACATATAAATGATACGTGGACCCCTTCAGGGTTGAGTATACTTTTCGCTGAAGGGATTTTCTGCGTCTTTGGCCCGGTGCATTACAATGGTGGCAGCAGTGGGATGAAGACAACTGCCATACCGGAGTTGATTTACCCACAGGTTTCCCAGGCCCTGTGTGTTACACAATTTCTCTCTCTAAACCTCATGATGTGTTAACTGGATGGATTCGTCTCAAAAAGATGATTCTTTTGAGTATCCACAACATAGGGTAACAGGGTCAAATAAGGATTTTAGAACATGCAAAACGCCCCTTATCTATGCTTTGAACTTGCCAAGATTAAATAACTATAGTTTTGGTCTACTCACATGTCACAACCTAAGTTTTATGGATTGTAACTCCTTCCTGTGAAGATAAATGGATAACATGTATCAAACTTAAATTTTGTTTTAGGAAAAAGGGTGCGGAGGCCATCCCAGCAGTGCAGTATTTCGTGATTGGTTGATATCCAGACAACGATACTGGGGCACACCTATACCCATAATACACTGTGATACTTGTAAGGTAATGTATGAATAATATTATGTAAACCATTTTGTGATTGGTTAATATCTAGAAGACAATACTAGATACATCTTTACCATAAAACATTGTGACTTAAGGTAATATTGCTCTTCATGAGCAATTTCACCTTTTGTTGCTATCTTTTCAAAAGTCGTCTGCTGCAAGTGGGATAGAGTTAGTATGTTTCTCTAGGCTCTGCTATTTCAAAACCGACTGTTGCTTTATTTCTACAGAGTGTTCCTGTCCCTTACGAAGATATGGGATATGGTGAAACAATTTTTCAATTTAACCCTTTCCCACATGCAACAAATCTGCAGCAGACAACTTTCAACACATCTGGACTAAAACATGAAAAATCGCCATAATTGAGAGTTGAATTTTTAAATCGAGTTGAAAACACATTTTTAAATAGAGTTATAGAGTTGAAAACAAATTTTTAAATAGAGTTGAAAACAAATTTTTAAATAGAGTTGAAAACAAATTATTAAAAGGAGTTGAAAACATTGTGATTAAATTGAAATTGCTTATGATGAGCAATTTTGCCTTTTGTCATAATGTTTTCAAAAGTCATCTGCTGCAAATGTGTCTGCAAGTCGGAGAGGGTTAATTAAGCTGTTTCCCTAGGCTCTGCTATTTCAAAACAGACAGTTGCTTCATTTCTACAGGCTGTTCCTGTCCCTTACGAAGACCTTCCCGTAGTCCTGCCAGATGAGATAGACATTTCGGTGAATAAGGGAGATTCCCCCTTACAGAATGATGAAGACTGGGTTAACGTTAAATGTCCAAAGTGAGTATATCGGACAGGCATTGATAGAAGCAATCTCATTAAATCTGGATCTAAACTTCGCTTGTTTTGTATATGGAACTGATCATAGTAAATGTCAGTTCAGATTGACCTTTTTGTATGCCAATCAAATTGTCAGTTACAAAATCATTCAGAATAAAAATAAATGAGATAGAAATGCAGTGATTGTCAAGTTTTGTGATTTGTAAGCGAGCATTGGTTGTTTCATGTAATTTCATTTGACAAAACAAAATAGCGCATGCTCATGAGTATTTAAGTGTATAGTTTCAATTCGAGATGACCCATTATGCTCTGTATTCAGATCCAATAAATGTACAGCGAGGTATTTTGGTCTGATTTTAATGAGATTTAGTACACTGTTCTTAACCTTTCAGTTTCTCTTATCTGTCCCCTACCCATTGTTTAGGAGACGGGAGGGACAAGAGCTTGGTAAATCGTATGTGTTAACTCTTTCCCTCATAGATACTTTCTGACCTCTCTGCAGTAGACAGCTTTTTGAAAACCTGGCAACAAAAGAAGAAATTGAGTAAAAGAGTATGTTTTCAGAGACGTCTACTGCAGATATGTTGTATGTGGGAATGGGTTAAGATGGCATTTTTAAGATTATGCATGTCTTTTATTAACAGTTTTTAAGTCATGTCATTGTGGCTCACCTACCTACCCATGTGTTTCTGACAATTCTAAGTAAAGACTTAAAAATCATTCTTAATAGGCAACTTCCTACATGCATTGGTAGAAGACAAATGACGCTAGTCAAAATTAATTTTGTCAATTATCGGAAAAAGCCACTTATCAGAAAGAAAAAACTCGGTATTAAGTTAGCATCTCTTGTTATACTTTCATTTTAAGAGATTTTCCATAATTCTGTGGGTATCTTTTCAAAGTCTTATTCCTCAGATTTGTTGTATGTGGGAAAGTAAATAGTAAACATTTAATTCCATCTTTCTTTTAAAAAGATGTGGAGGAGCTGCTAAAAGAGAAACTGACACGATGGACACGTTTTTGGATTCCTCATGGTATTTCCTTCGATATGTCGACCCAAAGAACGAACATGAGCCTGTCTCGAGTACTCTCGCTAACAGATACATGCCAGTAGACCTATACATCGGTGGAAAAGAACATGGTAGTATAGTTTAACTCTTTCTCGCTTACTACAAATCTGCAGCAGACAACTTTAAAAACATACCCCTAAAAAATTGTAAACTCCCTTTAAATGAAAGTATATAGTAATTGAAAACATGGGTGACAACAGTAGAAATTGCTCGTTTTGAGCATTTTCTTCTTGTCGCTATGTTTTTCCAAAATATGTCTGCTGCAGAGGCGTCTTTATGAGGGAAAGGGTTAACTCTTTCTCACATACAGACGCTCTCTGATACCTCTGCAGTAGACAACTTTTGAAAACATTGTTGCAAAAGGATAGATTTTTAATAATGAGCAATTTCTCCATTTGCCACAATGTTTTTAACTTTATTCCAAAATTAAACTGTCACCTGTTCTGTATCTTTCCTCAATTGTTTTCAAAGCCGTCTGCTGCAGATTTGTTGTATGTTGGAAAGGGTTTAAATGTTTACTAATTATTTTTTTCACAACAGCCTTCTTTGAAAGTAATTGAGAAAACTATTGCAATAACTTGAAATTTTCAAAAATCTTTATGATACATAGTAGTCGGAAAAGTTGAGTTTCTTCTCTGAACTTTTATAAAAGTTGTCTGCTACGTCATCCCATGTAGTCATAGATTTTATGTAGTTATCTAAAGATTCCTTTAACCCCTTTTCCAACATATAAACACATTTTGATATTTTGACTCTAACTGTGACCTTTGACTCATTATGGCTTTTCTTTTATTATTAATCAAATTTCTTTTACCATGTTTTGACAGAACAGATGTCTGGGGTGGGGGGGAGGAACGAAATGCTATTTAAATTCTGTGGGTGGGGGGTATTTTTTAAATAAAATTCTCTAGGTAGTGGGCAAAAGATGTATTTTAATTCTGTGGGTGGTCGTTCTTTTT
>JAUELF010167765.1:0-14696 GCA_031471495.1 Clinocardium nuttallii | reverse complement strand
GCACTAAGTCATATACTGTTACGTACTTTAGCACTAAGTTATAGACTGTTACGTACTTTAGCACTAAGTTATAGATTGTTACGTACGTTAGCACTAAGTTATAGACTGTTACGCACGTTAACCTGTTCTAGTTTGTTTTTGTTATTTATATAACACTGCATTACAAGTTGAGGGACAATGCATGATCTGAGAAACTGAGAGACTTAACTGATGTCAACATGAGCAATTTCTCCTGTTTCAATTATTTTGCCTTTCTTTTTCTCCAGTAAATATACCCTTACATCAGACAGTCTTGTGAAAGGGTTAAAGCCCATAGTCGTATACTACAACTATAATAACATACAGTGTATACATATAGGTGAGACTACTGCATAGAAGCATGATGCATACATAGTCTTATCATGATATGATCCATGCTCTACGAACATCAACTGTAAGTTTTTTGCGACCAGTGTACATCGAGATCAGCCAATCTGGTCCTGCACTGCACTGATCGTCAATATGTCATGAATTATATAAGGTTTAGAATTAAATTAATTCTGTGATGCAGTATCTGTTTATGTTTGAACCCGAATGTGCAGTCAGGTGTTTTTCCACACGTGTAATGATTATGTTACGGTTGTCAGTGAGTGGGAGACAGTGGTACAGAGGTAGAGCGTCAGCCTCTCGTACCAAAGGTCCCGGGTTCGAATCCTGTGATGAGCGGGATCTGCCTTTGTGATTTTTCCACACAATCGGCGCGAGTACCGGTTAAGTCTCCAGGACGCAGACATCGAGCGTGATTAATACATTAGCTCAACGCTTGTTTCGCAATAGATGTAAAATAAATAAGTTTAAACTAAAGTGGGTTTTTTTGCTGGAGCACCGTTCATTAACCCTTTCCCACAAACAGAAAATCTACAGCACATGATTCTGAACAGATCTATTCAAACAATTTGATTATCTCTATAACTGAAAGAACACTTATTGAATAAGTTTGAATAGTTGAAATTTCTCCTTTTGTCACAATTATTAATGTCTTCAAAAGTCGACACCTGCAGAGGCGTCAACAAACTTACAAAGATAAGGAAAAAACCAGATGGTTCGCATTTCGTTTTAATCTTTGGGGCAAAGGTTTCGCTCATAATAGATAGCCTTCACTTATCAGTAAGATGATACTTAAAGTCACGTATTTGTCCTACAAATATGATAAAAATCTGTAACAAATGTTGGTTTGACGTAACAAAACAAATTGAAACCTGACTTCTTCGTATTAGATTGATCTAATATGTGTCCCAACATACAACAATCTACATCAAACGATTGTGAAACCTGACTTCTTCGTATTAGATTGATCTATTGAAAGTATGATTATTGTATGATATTGTAGCATAAGAAGAACTTGCTCGTCATGAGCCATATCTTTTCAAGGATAACTTCAAAATAACGCCTTTTGCAGATGCGTTAATGTGTGCATATATTCGTGTTGAAATTATTAATTGACACTTTGTATGCACATGTCGTCCGCCTCGGTGGTGCAGTGGTAGAGCGTCCGCCTCGGGGGCGGGAGGTCGCAGGTTGGATGCGCGGCCGGGTCATGCCAAATACTTTTAGCATAGTAGTAGTTATTGCCCTCCTAAGCGCTCATAATTGCGGGGTTAGCATTACGACTGTCTGGCTGGTGTCAGGATAAATGAAACGGAAGTTGTAACTTACCCAGGAAATGCGGTAATATAACTGAACAGTTGTTGAAAGCAGCGTTAAATACCTATCAATAAAACAATCCCGCAGACTGATCCGGCTGACACATTCCGTCTTAGGGGGATAGATGAGTAGTGATTCCTGAAACAGAAAATCCATACGAGGCGAAAAGGTGTCTATCCGGGTACGCCTGTGTGGCATGCTAAGGCTGATCTGGGTCGATACTTTACGCAGAGTCCACAATGTTTATTTTCTCATGAGACGGCCTACATATTGATTATTGTCAAGCTACGCCCTGATTATGAATGACAACAACACAGTGTTAATTATGTGTTTTACTTGTATTATCATATTAATATAGACACACTATGTGTAATGCTATGCCCCCCTTAACGCTCCGGGTAGTGGGAATATCATAACGTTTGGTGCATCAATGTGGGGATAATTTATTCTCCAGGTAAAACTACCCGGTAAACGCCGTGATATAATCTAAATACTGTAAAACTACCCGGTAAACGCCGTGATATAATCTAAATACTGTTGAAAGAGACGTTAAACACAATTCGGATACATTAACAAATTCTGCACCGGTATCTTTACATGTCGAATTTTGAAGACATAGTGACATAATTGAAAGAGCAATTTCTCCCTTTGCCACAATGTGTTCAATTCTATTCAATTAGTTTGCATTCCATTGAAGAAAGTTTCCATATTGTTGTCTATAAATATTCATGGTTGACTGTTGTTGGTGTGTTGTATGTTTGTTGTTTATTTGTTGTAGATGTGTTGTAAAAGTTTTGTAGGTGTGTTGTGGGTTTGTGTAGGTTTGTTGTGGGTTTGTTGTATGTTTGTTGTGTGGGTTTGTTGTATGTTTGTTGTGGGTTTGTTGTATGTTTGTTGTGTGGGTTTGTTGTATGTTTGTTGTATGTTTGTTGTTGGTTTGTTGTATGTTTGTTGTATGTTTGTTGTGGGTTTGTTGTATGTTTGTTGTATGTGTGTTGTTGGTTTGTTGTATGTTTGTTGTGGGTTTGTTGTAGGCGCAAAAAGGATGAGGTTATCTTTCATCTGCTTCAAGACCACATAAAGGGATACGTTATATCATTGTCTGACATTTCATTGGACTTAATAATACGTGATGTATATACAATTATCGTATGGACACTGGGTGAATATATTGAAAGACAACTATTCCAGGGATGGTATCACATTTTCTGCCACCGCCTCGATTGCTTATTGGTAGAACGGCCGAATCTGTTGTTTATTGGTAGAACGGCCGCCTCAGTTGTTTATTGGTAGAATGTTTATTGGTAGAACGGCCGCCTCGATTGTTTATTGGTAGAACGGCCGCCTCGGTTGTTTATTGGTAGAACGGCCGCCTCGATTGTTTATTGGTAGAACGGCCGCCTCTTTTGTTTATTGGTAGAACGCCCGCCTCGGTTGTTTATTGGTAGAACGGCCGCCTCGGTTGTTTATTGGTAGAACGGCCGTCTCGATTGTTTATTGGTAAGATCGGCCGCCTCGGTTGAAGGTGGTCGCGGGTTCGATCCCCAGTTAAGTAGTAACATTGCAGTAATGGCTTTCAGATGATTATCGAGTCAGATCTACAACTGACTGGCTGTAGTCAGAAAGAATGGAGCAGTGGCACGAGTAACTTACCCCGGGAACAGCGTGATATAACTGAACTAAAGGCGTAAAATACCATACAAACAGCGTGATATAACTGAACTAAGGGCGTAAAATACCATACAAACAGCGTGATATAACTGAACTAAAGGCGTAAAATACCATATAAACAGCGTGATATAACTGAACTAAAAGCGTAAAATACCATACAAACAAACTGAACAAAATCAACTGTTCGGATTTTTTTTAAAAGTTACGTAGAAGGAATTTAAAAACAAGATAGTTGCGTCCATTTTTGTCTCATTTGGTCTTCGCTATGGTACAGATATTTGAGAGATTGGTTGAATCTCTTAGAAATGATATGAACGCATTATATAATTAAAGAGTTGTAATTGTAAAACAGTATCACAGAATATGTCTTGGAACAGGATAGTTGCGTCCCATTATGTCTCGTAACATTTACGTTATGGTACAGATGTTGTAGAGATTGGATGAAACTCTTAGAATGATATTAACGCATTAGCATTAAAGTACGTCTATGGAGTATGATCAGTGCTTCGCTATAATCCTTGATCTGCAATAGCTATCAGTGAACGAATGCACTTAACGATCTTATTAAAGTTTATATGTTTTCCAATTTAATCTGATCCTTTACACCAAACTATTCGACATTTGACAAGTCTGCAGTGGGTGACTTTAGAATGCATTATGAATACAGGATCAGACCCTCATCTAATAAAGAGCTATCCTTTGTTCACAGTAGTTTCTGCTTCTTCTCAGTTTATGTAGACTACTGTCAAATAATTATCAGATTTACATTCCTTTTCCTTTTTAATAGACGTCTGCTGCAGAGGCGTCAGAAAGCGTTGAAAAGGGTTAACGCTTGTGACAAGTACCTATGTATTAACCCTTTCCCTCATACAGACGCTTTATGGCGCCTCTGCAGCAGACTGCTTTTTGAAAACATGGTGACAAAAGAAGAAATTGCTCAAAACGAGCAATTTCTCCTTTTGACACAATGTTTTCCACTTTAACTCATAGGTTATCCACTCAATAATAGAGATTTTCTATTTTTTAACAAAATATGTTCACAGTTGTCTGCTGCAGAATGGTCGTATGAGGGGAAGGATTAAAACCGGTAGTCCTATTCAACACGGAGGTTTTTTTTCTGTCCCCGCTAAAACAGTTCCGTAAAATAAGTCACTGATATATATTGCCGAGGAAAAAACAACGTCATGACAGCTCTGTAAATGACGAAATTAAATCTTCAATCTGGGTTAAGCCGGGGAAAGGAACAAGCCCGTATTTTAGTACAGAATTAATGGTAGACCTATATAGGCGGATTAACCGGGCTATTGTTTCACATACAGATCTAGTAAAGAGAACGCCTTTAGCTTTCACTGCGACACAATAAAACAATGAACGTTGCAAAACTTTTATCGTTGAAAAAAAATCACTGTATTTGTTAAACAAATCAATGAAATAAATTTAATTTCACATGTCTCTTCTATTCAAATCTCGCCGTCTATTTGTCTTCAAACAACGATTTCAAATACATCTAATTTAATTAATCGAACACAATGAAAATGTGATGCGGGAACACTTGTTTTAAAAATGAAACATGACCCAGGAACAATGTTCTGAAGGCGCGACTAATATACTCATAACGGGGAATTAGAAAGTTTTAACCAATTCGTAACTCGGTTTTATCTGCAACATGGATACAATAGGGATACGTGCCGCACGAACCTAGTCGGGATTAAATCTGTGAAAAGTTCGGACAGAAAAAAATGAAAATCTAGAGTGTTCGTAGATAACAATAAAATAGTTGTATAGCTTGTATAGAATTCCTATATATTGGATAGAACGAAATTTATGTTTTAGACAAATAAAAATGGTGCTTCCGTATGAACTTAGATCGGAAAATGAGTGGGATCCAAAGTTACCAAAGTTCCCGCCAGTCACTCCGCCAGTTTACATGGTAACCGTTTATATTTGTTTTTATTCTCAATAATTACACTTTAATTTCATTCTTTTCTCCTCTGTTTTTGTTTAACTAGATACTTATATACTGTAAGTCTACTTTAGGATGAGAACTTTGTAGTAAAAATTATAGTTGCTGCTCCTCTTGATAAATTATCCTATTTCTACGGTTTGAAAGTCGTTTTCTGTTCAACATATTTAAATGTATCTAGTAAAATAGTAACATGTTATGAAAAATAATCATGATACTAGTTACTTGACATATTTCTCCAGCAAGTATTACAAACTATTTCCTCAGTCACAACAAATCAACAGCATACACATTTGAAAACATAACAGAAAATTTAAGGTAAATCTCAGTAAGACTAAGCTAGATAATTTAAAAAAGTTGAAAACATTGCGACAAAATGAGTAATTGTTCTTAAAGATTGGTGTTCCTGGAGCATGTCTCCGCAATTGTGTCAACAACGTGTATTTACACTTTACCCTTTATTACATATAAACTATGCTTGACGCCTCTGCACCAGACGAAATTTGAAAAGAATGTGACAAAAGGAGAAGTTGCTCAAAAGATCCCTTAGTCACAATTATTTCAACTTTCGTCAGTGTATATGACTACATGTATTCACTGTGTTTTTGCCAAGAGCTGTTCAATGTCGTGTGATGCAAATGTGTTGTATGTGGAAAAGGGTTAAAGGGTCATAACTATCGCTTGGATTAGCAGGTTGATCTGAATATACACTGATCGCAAATGTCACGTGGTTGGCTAGGCCAAAAAGGTGTATTCCATGAACTTGTTCATAGTTCAATAACTGTTTGTAATTAATGTATCAATGTCTTTTGTTTATATGTATTCGATTCGTTAACCCTATAATAACTTAACGATTTATTGTGTTTATTAGAAATCGGTTTCAAAACATTAACCCTTTCTCACATAGAACACGCACATGTAGGAGACGACTTTGTAGAGATAGTCTTAGCGAAAACCGGGAAGATGGTAGTTCAGATAATGAAAAATTCTTTTTTTTTGTCGCAATGTTTTTAAACGTCGCTTGCTGTAGAGGCATCAGAAAGCGTATATATGCGGGAAAGGGTTAGAACTGAATTAAGTTGTCGCGTCATGTGATATATTTTGTATTGCCCTATTCGGTTAGACGATATGAGCAAAAAAAACACATTGTGGACTCTGCGTAAAGTATCGACCCGGATCAGCCTATGCATGCCGAACAGGCTTACCCGGTTAGACAATTTTCACCTCCTTTGGATTTTTTCTGTTTCAGGAAGTATTACTTTATAACTCTATCCCCCTGAGACGGAATGTTTCGGTATTACGCAGAGGCCAGTATGTTGATTTTCTCGCGGGACGGCTCATAATCAAAGCTCCATTGACGTAACACTAGTAATGGTACACTTCTAGCTTTTTGTCAGAAGGTACATGCAGGCTGAATGTGAAGGCGCTGACGAGACTGCGCGTTCACAGGCTCACTCACACGAGTCTTCACAAGACTCAAACGCAATTCAATCCCAACCCGACTGCCGAGGCCCATATTTATTACACACTTTAAAGGCATTTAAACAGAATAGAGTGGTTCCGCATAACGTACGTCAAATACCTATATTATATCATATTTCCACAGATGTGTCAAAAACACGTATTAACGCTTTAAAGGTCAACGAATACGTAAACTAACCCCGTCCAACAATTCAAGTCATATGTTTTACGACGCGATGGATTTTCGCATACATTAAAACTAAAACGAATATAAGGCACACTATATATGTTGCTAAACAGTTTTTATCATCTATCATAAACGCAATCGTTTTGGGAAAAGTACGACACTTTTCTAAACGAAAGCTAGCTGCTTTCCGCAGATTTATGTACTGCTAAAATCCAAAAACATTACCTATGTGTAGTAAAAGAAAGGTGCATGTTACCTATATGTAGTAAAACAAAGGTGCGCATACGCCCGTTTCGGATCACTAGTGGAGAAAGAGCCAAAGCCAAAGGTCTCAATAATGACGTTTTTTTAGCCAGTGCACGCGAAAAGAAGATACCATGTGGCATTTGCGAACAGAGTAGATTCAGATCAACTTGTCTAGAGAATCTACACAAGTTGACAGATTGTAAGTGTAAGTAATATAAGAACAATACAGATAACAGGGTGATATAGATCTATACTCTTTCAGAAAAGCCAACGTGTACCCTTCCTCATGCACTGGCATATGTTGTCTATCGAATTACATAGTTACTCCTACTATATTCGGGATAACCGCCTCGGTGGTGTAGTAGAAGAGCGACCGCCTCGAGTGATGGAGTTCGCGGGTTCGTTCCCCGACCGGGCCATACAAAATACTTTAAACTTTTTAGAAAGGGCTGCCCTCCTTAGCGCTCAGGGTCGCGGGGTTTGAAATACGACTGACTGACTGGTGTCAGGATAAATGGACCAGTAGTACTAGTAACTTACTCAGGGAACGCCGTTATATAACTGAAAACGTGTTGAAATTTGTGTTAATCCGGTAAGCCGTTTCACTATTAATTCGATTCAAAGTTATCTCCCTAACCTAGAACTTTGAAATGTATCTTTCTTAGTTATAGACATACCTTTCTAACGTTGCTCATGTTTGATAGATATATTGATAAGTAAGAAAGATATCGTATAATCAATCAATCATTTGGAGCCGAATTTTGATAATCTAATGCAAATTTCTATTCCCATATACTTAAAGCATGTTGTTAAATCTATGACACGAGACCTAGAGGTCTAATACAGTGCATATGTAATACAATAGTCGAAACTAATGACGATTTAACTTTAATTACCTTTCAAATATAAAACAATATAGCAGTCAGGCACATTTCAAAAAGAGAAAAAACAATTAGGTGATATAAACCTATAAATCAACTTGTTATGAATATTTTAACAATGCTCTTCGAAAACAAAGGCAAATGTTATCCATTTTGACCTGTGTAGATCAGGATTAGTTCATGGTTTCACAGTTTCACAGTTTGAGTGACTATTTCGTAATGGCTTCGAATCGCCTATCGTCGACGTTTGGTAAAATCAATGAAGCGTTAAAATACTAGGGAGCAGTTATTACGCGCCTATTCAAGTCATAGAGATATGTAAAAGAGAGTCATAGAGATATGTAAACGAGAGTCATAGAGATATGTAAACGAGAGTCATAGAGATATGTAAACGAGAGTCATAGAGATGTGTAAACGAGAGTCATAGAGATATGTAAAAGAGATATATTGTTAACGTGCTAAAGGAGATGTCGCTCTACGTTACATAGCTATATCTCTTTGGTAAACAGGGACATATCTCTCTAAGTTAAAGTTAGAAAGATATCTCTTTAAAATAAGGAGATATCTCTGTAAGATATCTCAAATAAACATATCTCTCTAAATAGGAGATGACTTCTAAAGATCTCTCTACTTAGAGAGGTATCTCTCTATTTTATAGAGATATCTCTCAAATTAAAAGAAATATCTCTCAAGCGAATAAGTAGTAAAACGGCTTGCCATACTTTAAACAACAAACAATTGAAATACTTTCGGGTTTAAACCACGACCGTTATATGGTGACTTAGTGTGTTGTTAGGATTAGATTGAGATCAGAGCTGCGAGTTGATTTTTTTCTTCTCTCCCATTTTGGTTACTTAGTACAGAAAATTTGTAAAAGTGCATATTATTGGCATTGTAGTAGTTAGAGCGTCCATCTCGAGATTGGGCGAACCAGGTTTCTATCGTCGGTCGAGTCATGTGTTTGGAACCAGGCTTCCATCCTCGGTCGGGTCATGATTGGGGAACCACGATTCCATTCTCGACCGGATCATGAGTTAGGAACCAGGCTTCCATCCTCAGCCGGGTCATGAGTGGGGAACCAGGTTTCCATCATTGGCCGTGTCATGAGTGGGGAACCAGGTTTCCATCCTCGGCCGGGTCATGAGTGGGGAACCAGGCTTCCATCCTCGGCCGGGTCATGAGTGGGGAACCAGGTTTCCATCCTCGGCCGGGTCTACACAAAATACATTGAACATGGAAGGAGTCGAGTCCCTCCTCGGATCTCAAGATTGAGGATATAGAATTAAAAACGATTCGCTGGTGTTAGGGAAATCCTTTTAGCAGTACTGAAACTATTCAAACCTATAAAACACCGTAATATGGCTAAAATGCATCTGTAGGCGTCGTTCACACATCTGTTATTCGTATTCAACATTCGTGGTCTTTAACAACACATCTGCTGAACACCGTGGACAACATATAACATATCTATGTTAGTTTAATGAAGTATATTGAATTGAATTGAATTGAATCTATATTCATGAAAGCACATTTCTTAATTAAGTTGAACATATTGTGACAACCGACGAACTAGCTCATGATCTATCTATATGTTCGAATGTTGGGTTGAAATGAATGGCGATTAAGTTCGGAATACGTTTTGTATAACTGTTCTATATCGAAGCAATCGTTGGAAAGCTTCGCAATAAACAGTAGTGCAGTGATAGAGAGTCGGATTCTGCTTTTTATGATTTGTCCACACAAATGGCTGTACTGGCTAACTCTCCAGGGAGCAGATGAACGCTGCTTATTTCGAGATGTGTATTTAATATGTATAAAGAAAGAATAATTGGCTGATTAGGCAGCTTATATGTAAGTTTAGGATCAGACTATAGATGCGGATCCCGTAGGTCGCGGTTTGAATGGCACGGTACAAAAGCAGGGTAATATCGATTCGGAATGTGCAGGTTGACTAAGTAAACATTAAAAACGATTTCACTGCCGAATTTCACAAAGTCAACTCTTCCGTGTTGACACTTGGACCAGTCCATTATTTTTTTCCAACCAGGAATTTGGTAAGTGACAAACAATACAGATTTCGGGAGAGACTAACTGTCTTTTTTCAAAATCCTATAATTGCATTGGCAGCAAGGAGTTATAAACGAAATGTATATACACAGTAAATTTATTTATTGATTTTCACTTGTGGCTGTGAGCCTTCCATTTAAATCCGTAGTGCGGGGATTTAAATATCATTTATTATTAATCTGACATTTAATTCGTGGGTGCTTTCAGATTTACCTGACAGGAAAGTTGTTTGTTGATTCATAACAGCTAATAATTGACGCATGTCCCAGAGCTCGGTGTATAACGTGGTGTGGTTGTTTGGTGTTTTACGCCCATTCAACACTTGTTTCAGTAATATCACGGCGTTTTATGAAGCTACAATCACTACTGGTCCAGTTATCCTGACACCAGTCAGTCAGTCGTCCCCGCGACCCTGAGCGCTAAGGATGGCAGACAGTACTACTATTTTAAAAGTATCTTTAAAGTACATCCAAACACGCCATTTTACTCAACTCGAACATAAATTCCTTATTTACTCCGATTTTTGGCTCGTTCTGTGTGTGTAAGTGGATTGGATAACAGGTGGTACGGTATGCCACGGCGTCAGCAAGGGAAGCAGAAATATATCTCCGCATTAATTATATATATAAATCCCAATAATGGCTGGGTTTTCTATGACAAGCGTAGTTATATCTTTGTCTGTAAAGCTATGCTATTTGATAAAAATACACAATGTTTGTCAGAAAAGCATTAACACTAGTGACTAAAGTTAGCCTTGAGTTAGCGGTCACATCTGTAAAGCAGCCACCTTGTATTTAGGAGCCACATAAAGACTAACCAAAGTATCATTTGCTTCTTTATTTGACCTGTATTTAGCTTCCACGTAGTCGCAGCATTAACAGTTTGACTTTCACAAGTTTAAGTGTACTTGACAATCAACTAATTAACCATTTCCATCATATAGACGCTTTCTGGCGCTTCTGATGTAAATGGCTTTTAAACTCAAAAGTGACAGAAAGAGAAATTGTTCTAACGGGAACATTTCTCATTTTGTCACAGTGTTTTTATCTCTATCCAATTACAACATATTCATTTAAAGAGTTTAAATGTTTTGTCTACGGGTTTTCAAAGGCATCATCTGCAGCTTTGTTGTATGTTAGAAATCCTTAACGGGCGTGCCTTTGTATTCGAATACAGAATTGAATTGCATAAAACTTTAATCGATCGACTTTCACAATTTATAGCGCTCAATGCAAAGTCGGTAGGTTATCTGTTATATAACAAAAGTCAATTCAGATTTTCATAAACTTGGCATGATAAATAAAGTCTCTTCTGTTACCTTTTACGCCATTCAACTCTTTCTCTGTCCAATTTCACAAAGTCTACACTTCTGTGATAAGAAATGGACCTTACCATTTTTCCTCCACCAACAAATTGTTCAAAATAATTGTCTAAGTGGCAAACAGTGCCTATATTTCAGGATTGCCAGCTCGATAGAGCTTTCTCACCTAAATCTGCATTGTCCGGCTGGTGTCTGAATAAATGGGATCAGAAGTACTAGTAACTTACCAAGGAACCGCTGTGGTATAACTAAAAAAGTGTTGAAAGCGAAATACACACCAAACAATCATATTTCATGGATTTCGCTTTTGTAAATAAATCCGCTGTGGCCGAGTGGTAAGTGTTGGGAATTTTGAACGGTGTGTTCCGGTTTCGTTTCCAGCTCATGCCGGTCATGTTGGAGTGTCCTTGTGTTAGGCATATTTCCTAGCCTAGTACTGGTGTGTTTACCAAGTGATAATGTCTATGTCTGTCGCCGTGAAATAACAAAAGTTGTATTGGAAACATCGTTAAACTCGAAATCTCAGGCTAACATGAATATACACTAGTACCTATTGGTTTTCATAAAGTACCGCTTATTAATCGAGCGCAATATTGACCAAGATAAGCATGGTGAATCTCCGAGTCGTAATGAAGAGAGCTTTTCCGATGTGTCGGAGGTTGACGAATCGATGGCTTAGTGCGAAACAGTTGTAACTGTATGTAAATATGAAGCTGTTACACATGTTTCGTGCTGTTCCATCGAAATAGTGTTTCCCGGAGCGGAATAATCTGTAGATATTTTTCATTCAGTTTGTTATATGCGCCGAGGTGTGATCTTTGCACTGGAATTTAAATCTGATTAAACTCCTTGAATAGATGTACTTTGTCGTACTTTATCCGTTTTTCTCTAACAGTAACCCATCAGTAGCTATCTGTAGCAGACAACTTTGTAAATATCCTGGTAAAATTAGGAAATATAGTTGAAAATATTGTAGAAAAGTGGGAAATTGCTTAAATAAATTATGAAAATATCTGCAACTGAAAGACTAACCTATGTGAGTGTTGTGTCAAATGGGCAAGTTCTCCTTTGCCACAGTGTCTTCAAAAGTTCTTTGCTGTAAGTGCGACAAAATACGCCTGCATATGGAAAAGGGTTATCAAGCCAGCCGTAACTAAATATTGTATTAGAATAGAAATGTACCGGCATTGCGTTTAGTTGTTGTTTATTGAGGTTGTCAAAGCGTTTTCTTTGTGAGGTTAACTTTAAATGGTATTTGTTCAATCGTCTGGTTTGAAAACATCGAGGGGAAAGCATAGCTCCTCTGGAAAAATTGAATATTTAATTTTTATTTGGATAGAGTTGAAATCGTAACAGGAAAATGATAAACTGCTCGGGATGAGGAAATAGTTAATTATTATCTCAATGTTTTCTGTTTGTTGTCTGCGTATCGTCCGCACAGACGTCTGACTTAGGGATAGGGTTAATTGTATAATTAACCCTTTCCCACATACGACATATCTGCAGCAGAAGACTTTGAAAACATCTAAAATGAGTTAAGGAAAATCTCTGAAAATGAAGATATAATGACTGAAAAGAGTTGAAAACTTTGTGGCAAAAGGAGAAAATGTTCGTTTTGAGCAATTTCTCCTTTTATCACGATGTTTTCAAAAGTCCTCTGCTGCTGAGGCGTCAGAAAACGTCTCTGAAAATGAAGATATAATGACTGAAAATCGTTTTGAGCAATTTCTCCTTGTATCACAATGTTTTCAAAAATCGTCTGCTGCAGAGGCGTCAGAAAGCGTCTACATGAAGGAAAGGGTTAAAACATGTGAATATTATATTGATTCTTGCAACGTTCATTTCGGATATGCTAGTTGTATACCGTGGACAGTTTTCTTTTCATGCTATCAGTATTTAGTTTGTTTAGGATATTTGTTTTGGTGTAGTGTACTAATTTTTGGTTCAATATGAACGTTTCTTATGCGACACTAAAGAACAATATTAAATGATTGGTTGAGATCACAATAAAAAACATTTTCACAGTGACAAGCAGTGAATAGAGCGGACAATAAAAATGACAAACGTTTTTCCACATATTGTTCAGGTATAGTTTTTATTTTTAATAATTATACTTACGTTGAAATATTTCAAGGCCTCATTATTCATCGTTCACAGAACACAGTTCTATTTGCTGTATACATGCTCAACCAATTCCTTCTTATAGACACATCTGTAGCAGAAATGTTTTGAGAATATTGTGACAAAAGGTGTACTTGCTCATGATGAGCAATTTCTCCTCTTGCCCTAAACTTTCAATTATATTAAATAATTATACCTACATATAAAGAGGTTTCCCTTTACATGTATTTATGTCTAGACTTTTCGTGTCGTGTAACCGCCACTGTGGTGAAGAGGTTGAACGCGGTCGGGTCATACCAAATACGTTAAAAATGGTAGTAATTGCTGCCCTCCTTGGCGCTCAGGGTTGCGAGGTTAGCATAACAACTGAACGGCCGGAATCAGGATAAATGGACCGGAAGTACTGGTCACTAACACATGAATCACCGTGATATAACTGAAAACAAGGTTGAGAGCGGCGTAAAACACAACATGTCAATCAATCAATCAAACTTGTTTTTTACATATTCTCTTTTTGTGGGAAAGGATAAACATGTTGTTAAGCATTATTCCTCTACTCATTAATAACTATTTAGTATGTTTACCAAAAGTCAGGGAGGATGCAATAATTAACGTTAATAGGGAAAGCGGTTAAATATTTTAATTGTTCCTCACTTACCCCTTGTGTTAAAACAAATTTATCAAATATATGCAAACTCTCAATAAATTAAACAGCGATTATTGAATAAAGTTGAAAACAGTGTGGCAACAGGGGGAAAAACGCTGAGAGTGATTCTTCCTTTTACCTCAATATTTTTAAACGTCGTCTACTATAAAGGTGTCCATACGCGTATGTATGTGGGAAATTGTTTAAAATGTGACACAGAATTTAAATAATTTATTCATAAAAGGGGAGATATCTCTTACTCAAAGAGAAATGTCTATCCATTTAAGAGATAAAGGACATGTCCCACTAAAACCCTCCTTCGGGATAACGCGACAAGAAAACAAATCAAGATCAACCTGCATCTACGCTGAATCTGATCAGGATCGTCATTGTACGTCATCCGGCATGCATCTACGCTGAGTCTGATCAGGATCGTCATTGTACGTCAT
>JAUELF010167654.1:0-14698 GCA_031471495.1 Clinocardium nuttallii | reverse complement strand
TTAAACGTCACCTGGGCATCGTGGAAATTCGGAAGTTGTGTCAGATAGTGTCTTTAGGTATTATCTACCCATTCTAAAGATATAATTTTTCATTGTGTAGTCCCTTTAACGACTCGTTGTGACCTATCACTATCTTTCATTTCAAGTGGCACGTTCATATCCTTTCACAATTTCATAACGACCTTGTCTCTATTCACAGTTTCAGATGTCTCCGGAATGCCTGTTATCCTGATACAATTCCCTCGATTGTACTTCTCTGCCGAGTAAAACACACGACAATAACATAAATTCGATTTGTCAAACCCACATTAAATTATTACTTGCAAGGTCGTCCATTGCGAACTAGCTAGGAGTACAACGGGCATATACACGTACACAACCCGTATAGAAACTGCTACCTAAGGGTCAATTCCTGCAGACACTCGGATGAAGCATGGCCTATGGGTAGATATATATACATTACACAATCAATGCGACATCTATCGTGTATTGTTCTAGTCACACATGTATAAAACAATACACTAGATTCTATGTCAGTATTTACTGTAAATTAATGTTTGAATATTTGCATGTCACGGGTCGATCGTTAGGCTGTGTTTACCATATAAGTTGATAATTACTGTTAATCCTTTACGTGATTTAAAGTGCTTAGGAACATCATGAAATGGAGTAACATTGGAGTTACGCCGTTTACAAGAAAATATCAATTGTCTCATTGCGACAGTAAACTTGTTTATGATCCCTGGGCTACTAGCCGTGTTGTATTTGGATATATCTGGTACTGACCCTTCATCTTTGCCGTGATTATGAAACAAACTCCCGAGGTCAGATCGCAGATCCCGCACGTCAATCGCTCTGCAATAACGGATCATACATACAAAGGAAGATGAATGTTGAATTGTTTGTGTTGCACAAGTATACTAATCAATATGTGTGGTAGGCAGCAACGGATTCTTAACCATTTGACTACTGGAATTATCAATTATGTGTAGCGTATGTAACTAGTAAATACCTAAGTCAGTCGATGCACCATCTGGCCAGGCTCTATAATATTTTCTTCTTCCTTACCTTACCTGTCATCTTGATATTCCAAGAGTATATAATAGATTTTCCTTTTTAAAATGTTAGCATTGAAAGTGTTAAGGCACACAACGGTGTATGGATACATTAATGTATCGACCCGCGAGGTTATGGCTAATTTCCAAGGGTCGCAAGCTCGGGTGTCAGTAATCTCTTTCGTAAAAAGAATCAATTCCTTTGCCCAACGTTTGTGTTTCGAAGCTCCACTGTCTGTCTGAAAATACCTTAAAAGGAATGTGAGTATTACTTTGAATGTACGTGACATAACTTATAAAACATAATAAACTACATAAATAATGAAGCAACTTTCATTCGGGCCTTTTGACGGTTGTCTTAATATAGAGATTCGCTTGCTACACCATGACCATTGGGCGCCGCCGACATTATTGGTGTATGCACGATCTGATAATCCATTGGTAGGGGCAGGTAACCCAAGCCTAACATATTTGCTGCTTGTCATGCAATGTCGCCTCTCCTTTGTCGAATACAATATACATTTAATTAAAACATTATTGACATGGCGTTGCCATGGAAGTTATGGAAATGACAAATGTATGTCACTATAAAATGTGTATCGAGGCAAAACAGGAAGTGAAACAGCAACTACAAAAACACCAACAAGTAAAGCACGAATGAGTTTACGAGCATGAATTTTCACCGTAGCTTCTTTCCTCGTTAACCGATCATTGCATGTTCATAAGTACCTGCTGCTAAAGGGCAAGAAACGTTTTTCTATTGTTATTTATGAACTTAAACCAGGACAATATATAAGAAACGGTGATCCGATAAAACTCATTTCGTTATGCCGAAGCTAGTTTGAATATGCAGAGTGATGTGAACGGAACAATCCTCTAGGGTATCTCAATCTATCTAGATCATTGCAATTATTACAAGCGGATGATTAGAAATCTGCCCTGTGTATATACGAGGACAATTTATCATTCAAATGGTGGCATTAGAGAATTGGTTGACCATTTGTTACTTAAATTGTATCATGCTTTTCTGTATTGTAAAAAAGTTGTTATTATGAATTGTACTTTAAACCGCCAAAAGTATTGTAAACTTTGGCCACAGCATGTATTTGTTATATGCCAATAAGAAATGTATCGAATTGTTACTCGTTTATTTATCCCTTTCCTTAATACTTAATACTGACGATTAATGACACCTCTGCTGCAGAAAACGACTATTTGAAACAGTGTGGCAAAATGAAAATGAAAAATGAGTAATTTCCTCTTTTCCAACAATGATTTCAACTCTGTTCAGTAAGTATTTGTTCATTTACAGAGAAATTCTCTATTTCTGCCTAGACATTTTCAAAATTGTCTGCTGCCATTTTGTTGTATGTGAGAAAGGGGAAATGGTTGTATCTATGTACATCAGTGGCGTCTTCTCTGTACCATGTCATAATTACATCAGCAGTAGACGACATACCGGATTGTTTTTGCAGGTGAAAAGAAATATGAAATAAAATACCCTCTCCTGTGTCGACACAAAATCCCCCGCCAGTGTGAACCTTTTCCCTTAACCCATATCGTGTCATTCAGTTTCATGCAATGAGACCGTAGCTACATTCCATCACGAGATATTGTTGCGCTTTTCTTGCATGTAGATAAATGCGTTATCATTATTGTGCAGTTATTGTTCCATCTCTTGGTTGATACTCCCATGTGTGTTATTGCTGTCGTTTGATAGTCCAGCATCATTACGGTTGTTACTAGTGACGCCATAGTGTGAGTGTTACGGGAAAGAAACGGTGTTGTGTTACCATTAATGTTTGTGTTAATTGTTGCTTAATTTGTTCATGTGTTAATGAATTGTATCATCACAATTATGAACATGTTTATTTTACCAAACGTGTTTTACAGTAGGTAGCAACACAGTTTTCAACGTAAACTGTTTGAAGCACATGTATAATGGTGACATTTTATTTCTTCTACATCTGTTCTATAAGGTGTTCTAAACTACATTGAAAATGCTTGTTTTATGAAACTGTGTAATAACTATTAGTGGTCATGTTGTTATTCAGACTAAACCTGTGTTTGATAGATGATGTTGTCACATATCGTTTCGTCAAGCAGTATAAGCGTTAAAGTGTCATTGATCAAATTAACATGTAAGACAGAAAATAAGTTATATTGTTTAATTCAAATATGATAAGCAACATGTGTGCATGTCTTCGTCTTACCCAAAACATTGCGGATAAACATATTTTCAATTGACACACTGCATCCATTGTTCGGAAATCTTACCGCTTTCTTATTAAGGAATAGCATCTCCACTTGTTCAGTAATTATTAGTTTTGCTGTTATAGGATCTTAGTTACGACATGACGGAATATTGAAAGTTCAAATAGAATATTGACCACAGGAGACGAGTGTCTGGTAGGGCTCATCGCCTTTTGTCGTTTGAGGAAATGAATACATGTACACCATGAATCAGGTTAGTTTCAGTATATATAAGACTTATTTAACCCTTTCCGCACATATAAAACATAACAAAGACGATTTTGAAAATTTGTATCTTGAATATGTAAATCCTCTACAAATAAAAACGTACAATAATTAAATGAGCCGTCTCGCGAGAAAACCAACATGTTGGACTCTGCGTAAAGTATCGACCCGGATCAGCATTAGCATGCCGCAAAGACTTACCCGAATAGACACTGTTCGCCTCTTGTGGAGTTTCTGTTTCAGAAATCATTACTCTATATCTCTCTCCCCCTGAGACGGAATATGTCGGCCCGGATCAGTCTGCGCGGACAGCGGAGGCAGATCTGGTAGAAACATTACGCAGATGCCATTTTGAGCAGTTAATCCTTTTGCTACACTGTTTACAATGTGACAATTCAAGACAGGATAAAAGTGACACTTTAAGTAACATTCCAACAACATTGACCATGACCATGCCCTATATTCTACGTTGATTGCAAGTTCCTATGAAAGTGTCGCTCCTTACACTCATTGGAGGATAAATGTCGGGATTTGTGACGAAACCTAGCAACCATATACTGTATGTATTAAAGCATTTATATTAAATTAAGTCGTGAAACTTTATTAAGAGACACATACTCAACTTAAAATTAGGAACTCGTTTGCTTTTTATTCAAGAACAAATTCGAACTACATTTATGGTATTTCACCTACGCATGTCTACGCAAATGAAAGCAAACATACATGAAATGAATTTTTGAAAATGGTGTTTTCTTACCTCTGCTGATCTTTATGGACTTTCAAAGGTGTTGTCTGGCTTTTGTTTTTACTAGTTCATTCTTGTTCACAAGTATTAATCAAACATAGTCAAACAATGAACGGATTGTTTTTTCGCTGTTTCCAGTCATACGCAGCCATGGTAAAGAATAGTCCTGTAATTAATACAATTAGATGCATCTGACATATACCAAAATGCTAAAACTGAAAGCAAATCAAAGAATGATACCTCTCTGAGTCCATATATTAATGAAACAGTGCAGGAGAAGTGCTACTTCAAAAGTTAAAAAGGGACTACTTTAGGGTACTACGACCAGTAACCAATTCCGTTGTGGTGTTACAACTTCATGATGCTTTTTCAATCTCCTTTGTAATGAGTATCCGTGAAAGAAAGTCGTCATGTGTGCGAAATAACCAATGACAGAGGTGGGTGTAAACAGCCGAAGGTAGAAGAGAGTACGGTAGGTCAAGAGTGACACGGTTTCTTAGACATGATGTTATCATTGTTTATGCTGATGTCAAATACTCTACTCCTCGAGTACCAAAAGATTAGTCGTTCCCCGAGAAAACTTACAGTATTGACTCTTCATAATGTATCGACCCATATCAGCGCACACAGTCCGCGCAGGCGATTAAGGGCCGACACATTCTGTCTCAGGGGAGGGTAATGATTCCTGAATCAGAAAATCCACAAGAGGCGAAAAGTGTCTGCCGGGTAAGCCTGCGCGGCATGCTTAGGCTGATCCGTGTCGATACTTTACGCGGAGTACACAATGTTGGTTTTCTCGCCGCGGGCGGTCATTACAGGGGTTGTCAGTTTGAATCCCGGCTCGGCCAACTTTCTTTCCGACGTTTGACAAAAGTCAAGGCGACATGCGTAATTCGTCTTCCACCAATGGGCTATGAATGAATGGTTTTCTCGTGGAACGGCTCAAATGTTGCTGGTGTGTTACGGTCACGACACTGTCGGTTAACACTTTCTGTTATATTCCTTTTTAAGCTGGTCGTTTAAATATTGCTCTTCATAGTGATAGCATCGATCATAGCCTTGATAAAGGCTTACCTTAACCCCTGTCCACTTGAAGACGCACATTGACAACTCTGTAGGCGACAACGTACACTTTTTAAAACGTACATAAACCTTTTATTACTATTCATCGAACAATACAGAGCATGATTATCTTGATATGACTCTGCATTGTTAACGAGAAACAAAAGGCTGAACTTTGCAGATCACCACTCAATAGTTTTACTAATTGTGCGAATAAACCACATGACTGCGCGCGAATACGATATCTAAGACAGGACACGAATGTCTCAAATTGGAGCGCTGATAATCTTTTCCATAACCCCTTCCCACACACACACCAAATATGCAGCAGGCGAATTAATTATTTGTATCTAGAATATAGTATGAACAATCCCTAAGAAAGAAAAGTTTAAATAGTGAATAAATTTGAAAGCAATTTGGCAAAAAGGAGAAATTGCTCATCATAAGCATTTTCTCATCGCACAATGTTTTCATAAGGTGTCTGCTGCAGATGCGTCCACATGTAGTTGGAAATGTTCAATCGAATGATTGAAGGAGAAACAGCGTTAACGTTTGTTAGTAGTGTATGTCCAATTAAAACAGCATGAATTGTGGGACCACCTGCATCGGGCTTTGTCTTAATCGAAAACTATTTCTAAACTAAAAACGATTAATGCCTTGGCCAATCCCTCTGGCATACAAATTATTGTTTTAATCGTCCTGGGTTGCCTCCTAGCTTCTAAACGTTTTATTTTACATCGATTGCGAGACATCTTTAAGCTGATATTAAACATGCCTCTAAACAACTTAACACGTTATTTTATTCAAAATATGTTCACATACAATTGGTGAAAATATAAATGCAGTGTTATTTGTTTTTAGATTTAACCATTGATTCATCCACTCTGAGGCAAAGTACTTTGAAAATATCTAGGCAAAGACATTGAAAAAAATGCATAAAATTATCTTAAATGAATAGAGGTTTATACATGTTGGGGAATGGAGGAAATTGACAGTTTCCAGCCGTCGACTGCTATATTTACATCAATAAACGTATGTATGGGGGAAAAGTGTTTACACGTATAACGACGCATTGGAGTAGTTGTTTCTGTTTCTTGACTGATTTTGAAAGTCAACACTAGTAAACTCTATAGCATTGCCCATTTGGAAAGTGTATAGATTTTGGGATAAGCACTCGATGTAGCATATTGCGTCGATCGCCCGTTGTGTAACTTGTAATATCTGACAGGCACGTCGGAAACCTGGAATGCTATAAATACCGCTAAAGGGTGTCAAATAGTTGTTCCATAAGTAAGATCTTAAATTAACCTGTTTTTCTTAATAAACTTAACGAATCAGTTTCGATTTAAATCTTCTATCGAATATCAGCTTGAACAGAATAACAGTCTTCTTTTGTAGGAAACACAACGTCAATATTTGCAGATCAGTATTGAGTAAGAAAATACGGCCTGTGGGTCATACTTCAATTGCGTGTTCAATATAAGCAATTAACAACGGCAACAATATTTAATCACAAGGTTACACATCAGATATAAAAAAGTGTTAGTTTGAAGAGTTGTTTATTGTTGTTTACGTGTGGTTTATAACACAACTCTGCTGGTACAGACACTAAATACAGCCTGGCGATAGCAAGCAAATGATGTCACAAAGGAATCGTATCTTTTACCTCTAGTATACTGTTTATTGAATCAACATACATACATGAAGGTTTGTCAAAAATCTGAATGTTTCAGAAACTATTCTATTACCTATCCATGTTTCGGAAATTGAAATTACTGGTTAACGTACTCAAGTTATTGCCAACCGTACTTAATGTTGCACCCGAGCACCTTTTTCAACTTTCAACTTTCGTACACAATTTATTGCTAATTGTTATTACTCTTGAACCGCGCAATTTGTTCCACATTCAATTTTCGTACACAAGTTATTGCCAATTGTTTCATTCGTAATTAATATTGACCTCGTTGGTATTGATCACTTTGTCTCATATTCAACATAATGCCGATTTAATCTTCATACAATTTAACATCTGGCGAACATTCCCCCGTAGCCTTAGTTGTATTAGCACGCTCGTGCCGAAAGGCTCAACGTGACATTAGCGAATGTTCTAGATATAGACCAGCGTAAAGCACCACTGCCGTCAACTCTCTATATAAACCCGTTTCGCTAATTATTTATTGGGGCTATAATCCACTGGTGGGCTGTGAATATGTCAATGAATCTGGACAGACGTTGTATCTAAACCTACACTATTCACAATTGTAAACTGGCACCTGCTTGCAAGGACGTTATACTCTGCCATGCGTAGTAGTTCACTCAGTCATGATCTCGGGGTAAACCAGTACTAGGCTAGACAATGTACCTTGCCGAATGTGTAGTGGTGGAGTTCCCTTGGGCAAGGTACATTGCCTAGCCTGAAAGTTGGTATGTAACTATAAAATATTAAACTACAATCAGATTTTTTACCGAAGTATCCGATTGGTCAGAAGTAAACTCAGTCTCGAAATTGACAACGCATAAGTCTTTTTTATAGCAAAGAGATCATGTCTGAGCACGGATAATGTTTGCACTGCTTTGTTTAACTAGGGATCATGCATTAGTGAACTGTCGCCGTGATAAAACTGAAATAATGACGAAAACGACGTGACACCCAAATTAAACTGTCATTCGTAATGGGGTCTTGTTACCAACATGATAACAGTCATATCTCGTGCTATGTGTTTTTATAATAATAAAAAAGGACAATGATGTATAATTATGTCTAAGCAGTACATGTACATATGTTGTCGTTGTCCTATCAGTTACAATCCCATGTCGTGTTACAGGATGTCAAAACAAAAGGGAAAGGATTACACATTTTTACCCGACATAGTCACCATACATATACAAGGCATTCGTGTAACGACCTTCGTCTTTCCTATTATATTAACATCGATTGTAATCATAACTTACATATGCATGTATATCACTCTATCTCGATGGCTGCTTCCTTTATGATCAAACAGTATATATATATATATATAATAAATTATATAAACAACATCGTTTACGAAAATGATCTTGCAAATGTTTTGAACCTTTGCCAGTCTATGGGAACATAAAATATACACTATATCATATATGCAATAACAGTAAATATAAAATATCCAAACATAAGCTAACATCATTACTATAAATCACTGGGGTTCCAAAAAGATATGGGTTATTAACAAGTGTGAGAATATGAGATTCTTTATTAACGTTTTATTTGGGGATGTAATCTTGTTTTGCATTCATTGTATCCAACTTAATTCCAGGAACGTGCATATTCTCTTATATGTGTAAAGTTCGGCATCTGAAGGGAGACGTCTCGCCCAAGACACATACGTAGCTGGGATAAAGACCAAGATAAGATTGCAATAACACGTGGGGAGATCTGGATCTACTGTATTCGCAACAATTGTAAAAAGTCGTAAATAACAAGACGGGGAAATGTTGTCAAAAGTCGTAAATAAAAAGTCGTGTATAAGGGTTTATTGCAGAACTGGAGGTTATCAAGAACATATCATAAACGTGATGCAGTAAAACGTGGCATCTACGCCCGTGTTATAGATCCTTCGGTTGATCATATGCTTATGTAGCGGCAATCGATTTTGCTTGCTTTGAAACCCGAGGGTCCAAGGCATATTTTGTGACCTTATGAAGGGTTTTTCTCCAGTACGATCAAGGATAAGTAAACTGTGAAAATGTCCTTTTATTTACTTGTTCACTGCCGAAATATTCCATGTGTAATATTAGACCACTCCATTTCCGTCTAACAGGAAATATGGTAACATTAAATCATCAAGTGACAATCAATGCAGATTTCAGGAGAGACAGATCGTTATGAGCTGTCTCACCTGAAAATGAATTGTTTGCAGACGCCCTAAATTGCCTTTTGCAGCGAAAAGTTTACTACATTCGAATATTGACGATCCAGCAATAAACCTTTTCTGATGACTGACGAATGCCTATGCATATGCAAAAAACGTAACTTGCATCGCTGAAAAGGATGTCTAAAAATCCAATTAGGCGGGCAATCTTGTATTTGCTTTATGTCGAAAGGTCGTGCGTGTGAATGTATTGCTAAGATATGACTTTAAAACTGTTAAACACTCTAATAATTCATTGTTGCATCCACGCCGATGTAAGTAAGTAGGTGAGTTATTGTAATATAAATCATACCAGTTTGTGTTTGTTGACCGATAATTTATATCTGTTTTAAACTTAAAAAGTGTAAATTTCATCGTTATTGAACAGTGTATGTTCTCTTCTCTACCATACAGAACATACATTTAAACCCAAATGATATATCGCTGCATTTATGTTTTAGCTTACAGTCTTCTTCTTCAAGGATAAAAGATAATTGATATATATAGCTGCATCAATGCATTACCTTGCATACTGTCTGCTTCTTCTTCTTCTTGGCCGAACCCCGGTAGCTCGGTCGGTAGCGACGCGGGCTGTCAATCAGGGGGTCGTGAGTTCGAACCCCTGCTTGGCCAACATTCTTCTCGACGTTTGACAAAAGTCACTGTGACAAGTGTTTTTTGTCTTTTACCAATATGCTAAAAGTCTATGTGGAAAAGCAGCGCCAGTTGCTTGGAAAGTATGTTGTGTGGTGTGGGTAAACCAGGAAACGCATGAGTAGGTGAACTGGTCGTCGTAACTGAAAACATGCCTTAAACCCAAGTAAATCAATCTTATTCTTCTTGGACAAATTACAAAATACATCAGCGGCCCTGCCAAAAGTTACTAAAAAACCCTTTGTGTGTGTAGACATGAGGTATACCTTCCCCAGAGTGCATATTGAGTTTCAAATCATTGTAAATGTGTATAGGATGCACTGGAAACGATTGACTGACATTTCCTTTTAAGTATGATGATCTTGTTTGAAAAGTAAGTAGAGTGTGTGAAAAACTAGTTTGTCCTAGCCTGATTTCGTCGAAAATTACCATATTTGCGGGTGAATTCTTACACGATGGTGTTCAGGTTGTAGACAATTGTGCGTTGAAACTGGTTGATTTACATGGAAACAAAGAAGGAATATATTTAGTGTATTGTGACCCCAAACGACCAATCTGAACTAATTTATACTAGTACATCTATTCAAATGAAAGCACTCTTTGTCCCTAGGCAGCTATTATTTCAAGCAAAAGAACGTTTGCTCAATATATTTGCGCTTTTACGCAGTATGGAGCCGAGCGTAATTATTACAAGCAAATCTTTCTTCACCTGTGTGGCTACCAAACTGTTTATGGCCAATAAAGGCTGGTATTTTGCGTATTAATTTATAACGCAACCTAAGTATTTTACTCCTACTAATAAAGTAATAAAGGAATGCAAATCGGATAACAGCTATAACTGCTTTATAATCTAAAGATCCATTTCATGAGAAAATCGGCTCTCAGCGGCAGGCGATATTAGCATGTGTATCCGAGCAGACTAGAAACAGCGGACGACTTTGGAAACTTAATTTTATGAGCAAGGAAACTCGCTATAAATAAAAGAACAATTTGTGAATCAATTTGAACAAATTTGGCAAAAGGAGAAATTCCTCATCATGCGCAATTTCTACTTTTGACACAATATCTCCAAAAGTCGTCTGCTGCATAGGCTTCAGAAAGCGTCTATATTTGGGAAAGGGTTACACATTGGTAATTGATATTGTCTTTGTTATTTCTTAAAGGAAATACATCAGTAATGCCACAAGTTCAAGTTCACCTTCACATTTATTACATTTCCATTGCATTTAGAAATCCAGACAGTAAACGGCAAACATGCTTTGTCAAGGACAAAGACTACCTTCCCAGATGAACACATTTTTCTCCATTTTAGGCTAGTCAATACACTTATTACTTAAGAAATATCTCTAGCCCTTTCCCACAAACAAACCCTTCCAAACGCCTCTACAGCAGACAAAACTTTAAGACATTGGGGCAAAAGAAAAGAATTATCATCCACTATGTTTTCAACCCTTTCAATAATTATACTTTAATATATATAAATATGTTATAAGTAAGCCTATTTGTTTTCTGAATGTGGTTGAGAGATACGTTATTTAACTAATAAGTTCAGATTTGGGCATATTTTCAATGTGCTCTTTCAACATCTGCTTTTTTAGGAAAGATAGGCAGTTGTAAAACGTCGGCCTCTCGCACTAAAGGTTCCGAGTTCTAATCCCCTGATGGGCGGGGCCTTCTGACTTATTCCATGCAAACTGTGCGAGTGACTGTTATGTCTCCAGGAAGCAGACATCCTGTGTGATAAATATAAACTAGAAGCTTGTTTCGAAATCGATTTAAACTAGTTTTTGTTTAAATTCTAAAGTATATACTTATATCGAGATTAATACGCATACACATTATATTTAAATCCAAAGACACTTCATGAATGAAACTGCGGAGTATAAGTCATCGTATAAACAACCAGTAGAATGTGTTCGCTATTAATCAGTAGAATGATATAAAATCGGCAATAATTTGCACCCTATGGTAAACCCTTTCCAACTTACAACGTAGTTGCAACAGACGACTTTGAAGGCACAGCAGCTGATATAAGGAAAACACCCGTAGACATAAGAATAGTTATTGAATACAGTTGAAACATATTGACAAAAGGGGGAAATTGAGCGATGTTTCCTTTTGCAACAATGTTTTTAAAAGTCGTCTGCTGCTATTGCGACAAAACAATGATATAAGTAAGAAAGTATTACATCACTATAAATAGTTTGCCTTCCTCCCATCTGACCGACGTTCGACACGATGGACGAATATGCAAGTGTCTCGTTTAATCAGCGAATCGCTGTGTCCTCGTTTATCAAACAGATAAGCGAAGGGGGTGACAAATAACCTTATGGCCAATAAGTCGATGGTATGCATTGAATTTAATATTATGTGGGAACAAACGGCGCAACCTGTATCTACGTTGTCTCTTCTCTGATCGCGACCTGCATTCAAGTACGGTTTTCTCAAATGGCGACCTGTATCTGCGTATGTGCTTCTCTGATGTCGAGCGTCATCCGCATACGGGCTTCGCTCATGGCGACCATCATCCGCGTAGGGTCTTCGTTGATCACAACCAGCTTATGTGTAGGATTTCTCTGAATGGGGTGCATTACTCTCAGATCGCGAACGGCATACAGTACGCGTAGAATCGTCTCAAATTTAAAACAGTATTCGCGTATTCTCTGATCGCCATCGCCATTCGTTGTACAAGTATCATTGAATCTCTGAAAGTTGATTCAATGTCGACCAAGTTCCTCGTATACAAGTTGCAATTGGGTCGTTATCATCAATAGTTTAAAATTCAACACAGTCTGGTTTCGTGCTGCGTGATTCAGTTATACAAACGCTCAGTATTGATACAGTTACAGTGTATTAGAGGCTAAATCCCCCCCCCCAACCCCCCCCCTTCACACACACACACAATATATCTCTCTGATTCCACAACCAAACCATTTGATGCTCTAAAGAAGCGTCTAAAGAAGCGTCTCAATGAAAAGTTTATTTTGAGTACCAACAACACTGGGTTAGAGGAACACAATCACTATTTGGATAGGGGCCGAATTTACTAATCGGGTAGGGGTAGGGAAGGGACAACGTCACTATTAGGAGGTTGGGGTTTGAGAGGAACAAAATCACTATTCATGTGCTTAGAGAGAGGGACACAATTAGCATTATTGTGCTTCCTTTGCAAAAGGTTGATCTGATCTGGATATTCAGTGATCTTAATTTGAGAAAGTACTTGTTGCAATGGATGTGGCTCATACCTCCGACTCATTGTCAGATACAATACATCTGTAGCAGACGACTTAGAAATGTTCTCACCAAAATAGGGATGATCAATTCAACTAATAGTTTAATTATTGAATGGAGTTGAAAACATTGTGGCAAATCGAGATGTTGCTCATGATGAGTAATTTCTCCTTTTGCCACAATGCATTAAAAAGTCGTCTGCTGCAGACGAGGCAGAAAGCGTCTTTTTTGTGGGAAGGGTGCGTACGTAACTAATCACCACCTCATATCGCGGAACTACGTAACCTAAAACAGCCTGATCCAAATCTAAACTGTATTTTGAATGAGTCCACTTTGGAAATCAATATGATGTTTTATGAACAGGAGTATTAGTATATCATAATGATAACTATCACAGATGTTTAAAGTCGGAATACTCAGATTTACGTAACACACCGAAAACTATTGCGTGCACCAGTAACACTCTGTTATTTGATTGGCTTATCCGGCTTAGAACCTATTTAACAGATATATGTATATGGAAGAAATACTAAGATTTACGTAACACACCGAGAACTATTGCGTGCACTAGTAAAACGCTGTAATTTGACTGTCGTATTAGGCTTAGAACCTCTTAAGCAGATGTTTATGGTCGGAATACTCAGATTTACGATTTACCAAGTACTATTGAGTGCACTAGTAAAACACTGTTATTTGATTGGAGGATTCGTCTTAAAACACACTGAGCACTCTTACGTGTGCTAGTAAGACGATGTTATTTGATTGGAGGATTCGTCATAAAACACACTGCGCACTCTTACGTGTGCTAGTAAGACGATGTTATTTGATTGGAGGATTCGTCTTAAAACACACTGAGTACTCTTGCGTGCACTAGTAAAACGATGTTATTTGATTGGAGGATTCGTCTTAAAACACACTGAGCACTCTTACTTGGGTTAGTAAAACGATGTTATTTGATTGGAGGATTCGTCTTAAAACACACTGAGTACTCTTACGTGCACTAGTAAAACGATATTATTTGATTGGAGGATTCGTCTTAAAACACACTGATCACGCTTAAGTGAGTTAGTAAAACGATGTTATTTGATTGGAGGATTCGTCTTAAAACACACTGAGCACTCTTACTTGGGCTAGTAAAACGATATTATTTGATTGGAGGATTTGTCTTAAAACACACGGAGCACTCTTACGTGGGCTAGTAAAACGATGTTATTTTATTGGAGGATTCGTCTTAAAACACACTGAGCCCTCTTACGTGGGCTAGTAAAACGATGTTACTTGATTGGAGGAGTCAGCTTAAAACACAATGAGCACTCTTACATGGGTTAGTAAAACGATGTTATTTGATTGGAGGATTCGTCTTAAAACACACTGAGCACTCTTACTTGGGTAAGTAAAACGATGTTATTTGATTGGAGGATTCGTCTAAAACCACACTGAGCACTCTTACTTGGGTTAGTAAAACGATGTCATTTGATTCTAGGATTCGTCTTAAAACACACTGATCACTCTTACGTGGGCTAGTAAAACGATGTTATTTTATTGGAGGATTCGTCTTAAAACACACTGAGCCCTCTTACGTG
>JAUELF010167543.1:0-14700 GCA_031471495.1 Clinocardium nuttallii | reverse complement strand
TTCAACAAACACTGAGATTAATAAAAAAAAAAAAAAAGGCTTCTAAAGATGAAATTAAGTATTTACTTGAAAATAAGAAATGAATGCAGGTAATTTAAAGAAATTTTGTTTCAACTCAGCTGAGCACAAAATTAACTCCTTTAATTTTTGACAGCCAGTCAAGTATGGTCGAAACACAAAAGTATCATGAAACTGTAGCCATGCCAAAATTTAAGCCAAACCATTCTCCTTATACAACAAATCTGCAGCAGACTACTTTAACAAGATTAAGTCAAAAATATGGAATCATTCTATAAACTAGAGACCAATTATTAAATAAAGTTGAAAACATTGTGGCAAAAGAAGAAATTGCTCATAAATATCAATATCTTGTTTTGCCATTGTATTCGAAAGTCGTCTGCTGAAGAGGTGTCAGAAAGCATCTACATGTGGGAAAGAGTTACATGTAGTTGGTTATAGTTATTAGTTGGACTCTTCGAGGAAAAGGCAAGCTATCCCACTCGCCACTGTGCTGGCGATGCTGTCGCACCTTGTTAAAGTATTTTGTACCACCCCACCTTTTAGCTCAACTTTTTGAAGAAAAGGCTAGCTATACTACTTACCTCGGCGTCGGCATTGGTGCAAAACCATTACAGATATCGCTTTGAAACTTATAACACTTATACACCATCATTACCTCCATCAAAAGAGTACATAAGTCTTGTCAAGGTTTTTGTAATAATTATGGCCCTTTTTCAACTTAGAATTTTGGTTAAGTTTTTTGTACTAATTCACTTATTTGTCAAAACCGTTAAAGATATTGCTTTGAAACTAACAACACTTATTAACCGTTATTACCTCCATCAACAGACAAGAGTACATAACTGTCCATGTTTTTTGTAAGAATTATGGCCCTTTTCCGACTTAGAATTATGGTTGAGTATTTTCATACCACCCCAAAACCATTGGAGATTACAAGAGTAATGTCCTCAGAGGGCTCTTATTTTTAACACCATTAGGGATATTGCTTTGAAACTTTATATACTTGTTCACCATCATTACCCTCATCAACATGCAAGAGAACATAAATCTATGAAGGTTTTTCTCAGAATGATAGCCCTTATTCGACTTTTAAAATACATTGAATCTGGGAACAATCCAATTATTGATTTTACGCTTTAGGATATTGCTGTGAAACTTGGAATATTTGTTTACCATCATCAGCCCTGTCTGTAGACAAGAGAAAGTAACTCTGTCAAAGTTTTTTGTTTTGCCTATTACTGCAAAAATTCCAGTGTGCTGTCTTACGGACAGCCCTTGTTTGTAATTACCTAGCAGGCAAAATATTCCTTTGAGCAATCTTGTACATGAACCCAAAATTGTAATATGCTTAGTATTGTAAACCCAATGGCCCTTGCACAAGAAGGCATATTTACATTGAACTAAACAGTGTTAAAAGTAATGATGTCTACATTAATGACCTAAGGCAAGTGATCTATTTTTGTAACTGTGACCAAAAACACAATTCCAGGCTTCCGTTCTACCTTTCTAAAGGTGTTCCTACCTTTGTAGTGTATATTGTGCGATTTCATTGGACTAAAAATCATTCATGCTTTGTAGACAGATCCAATATACATACAGCAAGTTATTTTGGTTTGATTTTTAATGACATTGAACTATCTAAGTAACGACACCTCCAATGTTGATAAAACTTGACACAATGCATCTACGACATTATTATAAACTAGTCATTAGGCTCCCAAATATCTCCAAGGTCCTGTTGGTTATTACAAATAGGCTTTTTGGAGTTTCATGGCAAGTTATGTTTCATTATTTTATCTACAGCTCAATTGATGATAAAAGATAATGATTCCCACATACAGACATTTACTGAAGCTCTGCAGCGGACATCTTTTGAAAACCATTATGGCAAAATGAGAAATTGCTGATAATGAGCAATTTCTCCTTTTGCCATAATGTATATTGTTTTATGGCGCATCGACAGCTAAGGTCATTTTGCGCGCATTTAAATTTAAATATTCATGATCCCTGGGAAAACAAACCAGTACTAGGCTAGAAAATGTGCCTTGCCCAAGGGCACTCCACTATGACCGTAGTGCCGCGACTGGGGCTCAAACCCGGGACACCCAGTTTCGAAATCCCTGACGCTAACCACTCGACCACAGCGTATTCCTCCTTTTGCCATAAATGATGATGTTTTCAACTGTTATAAAAAAGTGTTCATATTTTTGCCAAGGTGCTTTCAGTCTCTGCTGCAGATTTGTTGAATGTTGGAAAGGGTGAAAATCCCCACATAGGTTAGTGCTAAGTTGAGGACCAAGTACCTTCAGGTCACTGTTAGTCATTCTTTTTTCTTTGCAAGTACAGCTCCGATGTTGATGCAAGTTGATGAAATGACACTCCATCAGATTAAGCAGTATATAGTGCCAAGATGTAGTCACAACTGTTTTGTATCACTACTGTAACTTACATATACAACTTGGGGTTTTAAAGTTTTTAAGAAATAGAAACAACCTCATACATTATCTTGTTTAGATCGATTTATCTATGAAAAAATAAAAACATTTAACAAGAAAAGTGGACAAAATCTGTCTTCTACATGTCTAACAT
Organism: Clinocardium nuttallii; assembly: GCA_031471495.1. Taxonomy (NCBI): domain Eukaryota; kingdom Metazoa; phylum Mollusca; class Bivalvia; order Cardiida; family Cardiidae; genus Clinocardium; species Clinocardium nuttallii. The sequence continues at coordinate 12,090 of JAUELF010167543.1, read as the reverse complement.
TTTATACAAGTATAAATTATGTAACTACTCATTTACATGCCATTTTCAGACACTTCCATAACATATATTGGCCATGCCAGAGAAATATATATAAACAACTTCCGTCTTTACCCAAATTAAAAAAATCTTGATGCCTTTGCAGCAGACTTCTTTTGATGACAAAGAGGTAGGAAAAATTGCTCATTATGATCAATTTCTCTTTTTCTTACAATATTTTCACTGAAGTAACAAAATTGTGATGCCAGATTTACAATTGTATCAGTTGTTTCAAGCTGATGAGTAAAATATCATAACTGGAAACAGGTTTAACCCTTCCCCTCATATAGATGCTTTCTGACGCCTCTGCTGCAGACAGCTTTTTGAAAACATAGTGTCAAAAGAAGAAATTGCACAAAACGTGCAATTTCTCATTTTGACACAATGTTTTCCACTTTTAGTCATAAGTTATCCATTCAATTATAGAGATTTTCCAGTTTTTGACAAAATATGTTTGAAGTCGTCTGCTGCAGAATTGTCGTATGAGGGAAAGGGTTAAGTGGCAGCAACTAAGGATGACCTGAGCTTAATACTTATTATGACTGTCAACATGAAAATCAGTAAAACCCAATGGACCTTCCACCAAAACGGTTTAAAGTAAAATATCGAAGGGACATAACTCTGTAACAAACAAGTTGAACCAAGCTCGTTATATGGACATCCTCTTGTTGAAGATTCTCATTTTATTTCATATAATTCTAGTCAGCAAATACTGAAATTAGGACGGACATAGACATGTTAGTGAAGCAAAACACCTGCATGCACAGACAAACTGAAACATGGCAACCACATGTATAATAAACGCTTCACCTCAACCTTTCTGCAACATAAAAGTTGAGCTTAAATAAAAACAATCTTTTTGTTTCATAATATTTTTTCTGAAGAACTGTTATAGAAACAACATTTTGTACTAGTAAATGAGTGATCTTTTTACTACCTATACAAAAGTTACTGTCTAATAAATTTTGAAGTGTTAATTACAAGTATGTTTTCGTTATTAATGAGGAAATAGTGAATAAAACCATGAAGCTCATGGCAAAAACATAAACTGAAACTTGCTATAAAACTGATATTCTGGGTTATATTTTAAAAAACACCTTTGTTTTATTATAATTAACTACCAAATAAAATATAGACATTTCATGTGTTTATACATGTTTTGTTTTAAATATTGCTTAACAGTTTATAATAAATTTTATACAACTCAAAAGTTTGTTTTTCTTTTGTTTTTAAGTCCTGAAAATTTCTTTAAAAGTTTTTGAAGATTCTTACTAAAAAAAGTTAATTATGGAAAGATGTATACATTAACAGAGCTATCATGGGTTTTAAATATATATGTTGTATAAAGCCTAATGCATCGCAACTGGATTTAAATTCACAAGTGAATTGGTTACATGATGACTTATATTAACCCTTTCCTTTGGAATGGTTAATATATCTTATTACTGGTAATCTAATATCATTATACCATGGACAACATAAAATATAATATAAATATTATCAATGTCATTTAACAAAATAAATAAAAATGCCTAATTGCACAAAATATAATTAATTAATACAAACAGTTATTGCTCACCTTATTGTAATTAACAGAATTTAAATGCCAGGGCTGTTTTACATACAGACATATTTAAATGCCAGAGTTGTGTTACATACAGACATATTTAAATGCCAGGGCTGTGTTACATACAGACATATTTAAATGCCAGGGCTGTGTTACATACAGACATTAGAAATTGTTTTTCTGTTATACTAGCACTTTACCACATGCAGAAACACTTTGATAAGTCTGCAGATAACTTCAAAAAAGATTGTGGCACAAGACAAATTTGATTATAATAATGAAGCAAGTTCTCCTTTTGTCACATTTTTTTTCAACCTGAATGAAGACTATGATTTATATATACAGATTCTCCATTGTTGGCCTAGACATTTTCTAAGTGGTCTGCTATTATTAGATTTGTTGTATGTTGGATGTGTTCACAGTCCGATAAAAAGTGGTCTTATTACAAAACACAGGTCAGCCAGTGCATTATACACACAAACAAATGTTTGATGGCAACATTTCTTAAGCCTGTTAGGTTTGCCACTAACACATGACAAATTTAGATATTGGACACAAGGCAATTACAATTAATGACTTTGAGTACTTTGTACCAAAGCTGTAGGGCTCTAGATAAGGGGTGTATTGTATGTACTAACCCTTTCCCACCTATAGACTCATTTTGATGCATCTGCAGCAGAGAACATTTGCAAAAAATTGTATCAAAAGTGAAAATTGCTCATCATGAGCAATTTCTCGTTTTGTTTTGGTCACATTGTTTTTCAACTATTATTGATAATTACACTTTCATTTTCCATAATTCTTCCTAGACATTTTATAATTTAACTGCTGCAGATTTGGAGGTTGTGGAAAGGGGTTACATCTTTATTGACTTCTAAACCAAATGTTACGAAACTCACAAGTATTATCTCTTTTGAGTACCACCACAGGGTTTAACTCTTTCCCTCATACAACAATTCTGCAGCAGACAACTTTGAACATATTTTGACAAAAAATTGAAAATCTCTATAATTGAATGGATAACCTATGCCTAAAAGTGGAAAACATTTTGGCAAAGGAGAAATTGCTCGTTTTGAGCAATTTCTTCTTTTGTCGCTATGTTTTTAAAAAGCTGTCTGCTACAGAGGCGTCAGAAAGCGTCTATATGAGGGAAAGGGTTAAATTTACTGAGTTATAAGAGATATAATTCTGTTACAACAACTGTTAATTCCCCCTAATCTGAGTCCCTGGGATAAGTAAAAACATCACAGCATGATTTGAGCAGACTTGCACTACAACTACCTATCATACACTAACAATAGTTTTGTATATAAATAACCATGGCCTACAGTTCTTAACATTTTTTTTCCAATTCAATGCTATCTTACTCAAAGAAAAAAAAATCTCTGACCAAAACAAAGGGAAACAAATGACAAAAAGGATTACAGAATTCATTGATATTTAACCCTATCCCAACTACAGACATTTTTATACCATCTGCAGCAGAAGTCTCTTGAAATATTTGTGGCAAAGGGAGAAATTGCTCATAATGAGAAAGTTCTTTGTTTGTCACAGTGTTTTCAACTCTTATTTAATAGTGTAACTCACATTTATGCAGATTTTTCACATTCTTGCCAACATGTTTTCAATGTCATCTGCTGCATATTTAGTGTATGTGAGAAAGGGTAAAGTGTTATCTTGAAACAGTCTGCATGAGACACTTTAGCAACAAACACATTTTGAACATTACATCTATGAACAAATTCTCCTTATCCCACATGTTTTATCTCTGCATTAAAATGATATTTCAAAATGTCTATATATTACCTTTTTCCTGCACTGCTTTCGCCCCAAAGATTCATATAAGGTGAACATTAGCATTGTTCAATTTTTTTAAAGACAGCTATAGTCAGGTTATCACTATTTGACAATGGAAAAGGCTGTACATAAAAAAAAAATTCAAAATAATATGGTATTAGATCCATACTATAAGACTAGCTTGGGCTATTTATTATCACAATTATTCTAACATATTTGTGCTTTGCTTTGTTGAAATTATCTTCATTATACAACTTGCAACATATTGAAAACAAAACAATCAAAGTCTTCAGTAGATAGAAGTAACTAACCATTTTAGTCATTTAACCCTTTTCCACATACAACAAATCTGCTGTAGACGACAAGGCAAAAAAGACGGGCAAAAACATGAAAATCTCAATAGATGACAGCTTTTAAAGTATTTAAAAATGGAATTGAAAACGTTATGGCTTAAGGAGAAATAGCTCAATATGAGTCATTTCTTCTTTTGCCTTAATGTTTTCAAAAGTGGTCTGCTCCAGAGGCGTCAGAAAACATTTGTATGTAGGAAAGGTTTAATTTGAAAATAACTGAGGAAAAACAATCTCTCATCTGGAAATGTACAAATTTACTCTTTATAAAATAAGGGTAAAGAAAGCAATTTTGAGCAATTTCTAATTTTTCAACAAGGTTTTCAAAAGTTGTTTGCATCAGGGTTAACTTGTTCATGGCTATTCATCCCCAAAGTTTGAATTAAATTTTTCAACGATAAGACAGTCAGACACAAAATAGGTACATCCAGATCAAAACAGAAGTTTTTTGGTGCATCAGAGTCAGACGACGGCTATTCTTCAATTAAACTTTCATTTAGAGATTTTCCATATCTTAACCTGTATGTTTTTAAGTTCTTCTGCTGCAGATTTGTTGTATGTGGTGGGTAAGTCCAATACATGTAATGTGGTTTTAGACACTTCCAAATTGAAATAACATCAGAAAATAATAGAGAAGCAAGGAAGCAGGAAAAACTATAATAAAATGAGTAAATTAACAATTAGAAATTGGAGATTTAAATAATGATATAATATTAACATTGATTAACAGACGACTTTGAAAACTTTTAGACAAAAGTACAGAAAATCTCTATAAATGAAAGAACTTTTATTTAATAGAGTTGAAAATCATTTAGAGCAATTTCTACTTTTGTTACAATGCTTTCAATAGTTGTCTGCTTCAGAGGCATAAGAAGGTGTCTGTATGTGTGAAAGAGTTAAACATTGTTAATTGAGACATATTACATCCCTGAATATCAGATCTATACCAAATAACATTTCAGATCACTGTATGAGATGCATCTCTTGGAGATGAATCTGCTGGGTTTAATACAGGTGGCATTTGACATGTCTTCATAAGATTATGATATACATTCATATTATATAAACAATGTGGTAAAGGGAATAACTAGTCATCCAGCAACTTCTTCTTTTGCCACAAAGATTTTAATTCTGTATCTAAATCATATTCCCAGTTTTCCATATGTTACACTCTCTTTAGCACATATTCACAGTAGATTTTTAAATAAAAACAGTTGTTTAGTTAAAGGGTAAAATTCAGACCAATATCTGTACATGTATATTAGTAATTGGCACCTTTCTATGTTTACAAATGTACATGTAGTAATTCTAACAGTTATTTTACATTCAGAAATCATCATCATCATCACCATATATATTATTCTGTGTTCTGTTATATGTAGTGATACTCCGGGTAGACCCTGTGGAAATCTGCAAAAAACAAATAAACATGAGCTGTACTCTACCAAATTCGGCCTTATGGCATGTGTGAATAGTGTAAATCCAGTTCACTATGCATACATGTGAATTGATAAGGATCTGCACTATTTGCTAATTAGTCACAGAAAGACTTAAAAATCTTCTATTAAAAAGTGACTATTCTGAGCGGTTTACAAGGATACATGTATGCAGACAGATCTTTATCTACACTTGTAACAGATATGGGTAGGTGTGATTTCCGAGAGCACGGCATGTATATGTTGTACCAAAGGAAATAACGACTCATGCACATTTGAAACCAGTGTAGATTCAGGAAAGCCTGCATAAATGAAAATAAGATGATGTATTATAAGGAAATATATTTTTGTTAACGAATGCTAGGTCATTGTAACAAGAACATGATGAAAATATCGAATTAATTTAGAATAACTAAGATGGCAATGCTGGCCCTATATGGCTCACCTGATTTAATAGAACTTCAATAGTTTTCAAAGCTTTTAATCTATTCATATATGTAAAATAGGTCCCAAGTCCTGGTGGCCATGTTTTACAATTGATCGGAATAATTTGAACAATCTTGGTAAAGGGTCAACAAAAGGCATATTTGTGCCAACATATTTTAAAATCAGGCCTAAACATTGGACAAGAAGACTTTTGAAATTTTATTCCATACATGGCAAGCAAGCCATGTTTGGAAGAGAGGTCAGTCAACGAGCATTTGTGCTAAATGTTTTATAATTTGATCAATTGGTCCATTGGTTTAGGAGAAGTTGATTGTATGTAAACAGACAGACCACTACTGATGGTGAGTGAACAAAAAAGCTCGCCTGGCCCTTCATGCTCAGATGAGCTAAAAAATCTCAGATCCTCAGATATGGTTCGTGTAAATTGAACTGTCACATTTTTAATACATATCAAACTAACCTCACATAGAAAATATAGCAAAGTTAACTTGTCAAAGATCCATCATGTGACAGTTGAATTTACAGGAACAATACAGAGAGAATATCATGAGCGCTTAGCGCGAGTGAAAATGTTAAAATTGTATCAGAAAAAATATGGAATACATCTATTTGTTATTTGTTTACTTTACAATGTCAGACAATGACAAAAAGACCGATTTGTTAAATTTGTAAAAATGTTATTCCGGCGATATGGATTTTATTTCACTGATAGAACACAGTATTTCCTAATTTAGCATAAATTAAAATGTGTTATCACTTATAATTGTAAAGTCATTGAAAGTGTATATATACTGTGTAACTTACCTTTGAAGAGGACGGCCTTTGTCTCCCTGTGAAAAAGAAATCAATAATTGAGAATAACTAAAAAAAATCATTTGCATTCGTAACTAGTGTAGAACCAGATCAGCAAGCAGGTCAATGCAGTTTGTTCATGCTTTGCACTGTTTGGAAATTAGTGATAGAAAACTTGCAATAATTTTCTGTAAAGCAGTATCCATTTGGTCCTTTACATGGATCGCAGGCAGGTCTTTTTAACAATTGTGTACCGTAATAATTATGATTTTTTTTTTTCTTCCAAAGTCATTGTTATCTAGTATTATAGTTTAAGTGTTGACTGATTTGTAACTTGTCAGGTTATGTTTATGCAGTACAGGAAACCACTTTTTGGGGAAGGATAAATTACTCATTTTGAGCATGTTTTTCTACATTCATTTTACAAACTGAACAGACAACATTTGATAAAAAGGAATCAACAAAGCATAATTCTAGAAATAAGTAAGATCAGAAAACATAAGCCATCCTGCGAGAAAACCACCATTTAATGGCCTCTGCGTAATGTATCGACCCAGATCGGCCTGCGCAGACTGATCTTGGCCAACACATTCTGTTTAGTGGGATAGAGGTATAAAGTGATAAAATCTACAGGAGGCAAAAAAATGTCTATTCGGGTAAACCTGCAGGGCATGCTTAGGCTGATCAAGGTTGATACATTACGCAGAACCCACAATGTTGGTTTTTTCGCGGGATATTTGTTATACAATGGTTTGCAATTTTTCATCTTGGGTAAAAAAGTAACCCACTGATAAATAAACAAGCAGTAATTGGGTTATATGCTTGCTCATACATGTATATACCAAAAAACTGTATTAGAGTTTATGATAGGGATTCACATACCTGACCCTAGAGACTTATTATATACATTGGGTGACTGTGGACGGTTAGAAAGTGAACGACGTTTTGGTGCTTGTTGTATGATGTCATCATCATCTTCATCATCTTCATCTGAATGTCTACAAAGATAAATATTGTTCAAGTTAACCCTATCCAACCTGCAGTGGCATTTTGTTTCTGAAAACATTGTGGCAAAAGCAAATTGCTCATCATAAGAAATTTCTCTTTTTGCAACAATTTTTCTGACTATACTAAAAAAATCATACAATCAATTCTTCTAGATTGTTATTAGAATTGTCTGCTTTGATAGCCCATCATGAAAAAAAAAATCCTAGTGATGTATACTTTTGGCTTCTTCAGAAGTGTCTAAAGTCACATATATATATGCTGATTTTGTAGATTAATAAATTCAATCTGTGAATCCTACCTGAAGTCCCTTATCCTGGATTTCCGACTCTGATGCCCAACCATGGCTGATCGAATCAGGTCTGCACATTCGTTATATTCCTCGTCTTCTTCATCCTCATCATCAGATACATTCTGATACCTGGACAACTGTTGCTGGCGTACATTGTGACCCATCAAAGCGGAACGGATTAACTCCGATGCCTAAAAACAAAAACATTTTAAATCTCGCTAACCATTCATCATTTAAGTTCTACCTAAAGGAAAGTTACTGTTAGTGCTACAAATGTTAAATCTTTCCCACTTGCAGACACATCTGGAAGACTCTAAAGCCTTAGAAGCAGACAACTTTCATAGTGAATTATTTCCTTGTCGCCATAATGTTGTAATCTCTCTTCAAAAAATTACACTTTCATTTAGCAAACGTTTTCATATTTTTGCCTTGAAGTTCTCGAAGTTGTTTGCTGCTTATTTGTTGTATACTGGAAACGGAATACCAATTTACTGATGTTACATTTTAAAAGCTCTCTGCTTTGAAACATCGCAGGACAAAAAGTGTTACATCTCAAAAAGGCGCAATATCTTTTTGATACAGCATTTAAATAATTGTGGGAACAATAGTAATTGCTCATATTGAGCAATGTATTCTCCCATACAGGTGCTTTTAAATCATGTGCTGTTATGGTGTTAAATGTTGAATGTATCAGAGAAAGGGTTGAATTTGTCGCGAATGATAAACAAAATGCCAGCTGTCATCAAAGAAGATAATTAAATACATTCTGAAATAATGGTTGTCATGTTTTGTCAAATAGAATTGCGACAAAATCTAGATTTATTAACCCGTTCCAACATACAACAAATCTACAAAAGAAGATTTTGTCGACTTAAGTATTGAGTAGAGCTTAATACATTGTGGCAAATAATTTATGCTGCAAACGCATCAAAATGCATAGATTTGCAAGTGAATAAAGCATAAAACAATTTTTTTAATTCAGCTTTCCAAACGTATGAAGACTCTATGCAAATCTTTTAAGCCTTTCCAACATTCAACAAATCTGTAGCAAGTGACTTTTAAAACATCTATACAAAAATATGAAATAGCTCTATAAATAACAGTATGACTGTTGAATAAAGTCGAAAAATAGTGTGGCAAAAGGAAAATTTGCTTGATTTCAAAAGTAAACTGCTGCAGAGGCATCAGAAAAGGTCTGTATGTGCAAAAGGGTTAATACATGGAAACTTTAGAATTTTTTTAAATCAATGGGAGTATAAAGGTAGAAATGAATTAGATTTGGTTTTGAGCAATGTCTCAAAAGATAGTAATCTGTGGTAAAGTTATCAAACTTTATAATTTAAGCCAACCTCGTCTACTTCTTCTTGGTCTTTCCTGTATTTGTATCCTGTCCATTGCTTCTGGATTTTCTTTGCTGCCCTCTCTTGTTGAAACTTTTCCACTTTTTCATTCTGTTTGTGTGCCTGTAAATAGAGTTAATGTAACAGTTCCAGAATATCCAAACTGACAATGCATTTAACCTTGGACGTCCAAATAGGAATTATCTACCATAGCCCCATGATGAACTCAGTAGCAAGCCAGTTTAAGTGCCCAATTATACATAAACTACCCTATATATACCTCCTTATATTTAAAACTGAAAACATTGTAAGAGTTTTCCAGTGTAGTACAGAGAAAAGTGCCATTGTAACATTCCTAAAAGATCTAAACTAGAACATTGAAATTAAAGTTCCAATTGTGATGATCTAATATACAGCTTCACAAGTTATTAAAATTACAAACCAAGACATGTGACAGATAGTGGCTCACAGGACAGGCTGTATGGTTCTATTGCTATGATAGAAGGGTCATAATTTGAGATATCCAAACACATGCATAGCAAATAGTGATTTAATATTTAGGAAGTAGGCATCCAAAGGGACTAATGTAAATAGTAAGAACACAATCAGTGATAAAACCAACATGATATCTATCACAGGTGGTTAGAGTATTACCTTCGTGTCTTGGTGAGATCGCCAGTGTTTCTGTATTGTTTTTGCAGATTTATTTTCTTTAAACTGTTGTATTTTTTGTTTGCGCGATGCTGAAATGCTACTCTCCATTGAGTTCCTTCTTTTAGCACTTGAAGGTCGTCTGTCTCTAGTTGCACTCGTTGGGCGGTCTCTGGCTGCATTAGTAGGTCGTTCCCTCTCGGCACTGGTTCTTCTGTCTCTTGCGCTGGGCAACCTCTCAGTGTCTGACCTTGCACTTAAAGGTCGAGTATCCCTACTTCTAGCACTCAAAGGCCTGGAACTAGGAGGTCTGTAAAATACAAATATGTTACTTCTAGAATCTGGTTTTTACACTGAGCATGAAATATAAGATACTATATAGAATAATAACTACTTGGCCATGCTTTGTTTTAGAAGTTTCTGCTGCATATTTTCTAGGGGCCAATTTTTACGAATCTGATATGGTCACAAAATAGCTTAATTTGGCTGCTCATTAAATATATGTGAAAAATCACAATTACTAAATCAATTTTTCATACCTTGAGGAAGTGGTAGTTGTCCTTCTTGCCATTTCGTCTGACACATAAGATGATCTACCCCCATCTTTTGCCATACCCCTGGAATATATGAATGAGCAATATTACATGAAAAGGTGTATCTTATTACATGTACACCTCCATTTTGGCTGAACTTTAATACTTACCACACACCATGAATATGCAGTGGTAAGTGAACAAATTGCTCTGACAGGAATAAACCCACCTATTGCAGAGGCGTGGAAATGCATCTGCAGTTGGAAAACCGGTTATTTGTTTTAGAACTAAAGGGGTAACAGTTCTTGTAATTTTTATACATACCTACAGCTATATCAATTGAGATTTGACCAAAAAGCTTATCATTGTGTTTACTCTATAACACACACAATTGCATGATATATGCTGTTTGAAGCAATTCAATTTCTCAATTTCGCAACAATGTTTTGACTCTATTCACCAGTTATAATGTCATGCATAAAGATTATCCATTTTTGTCTTTATATTTTCAAAGTTGTCTACTACTGTTAGTTGATGTGGGAAAGGCTTAAATTAAACAAAGTGAAAACAAACCAAAATCTTCTTCTCCTTTCTATAAAACATCTATCTCATACAGAGTGATTTAACTCTTTCCCATATACAACAAATCTTCCGCAGAAAACTGAAAAATCCTAGGCACTTACATATGAAATATGAATCTAAGAATATTGAAAAGAACTCCAGCATTGTGACAAAAGGAGAAATTGATTATCATAAACAATTTCTATTTTTACAAAAGTTGTCTGCTGCAGATGCGTCAAAATACGTCTATAAGTTGAATAGGATTAAAGTCAATTCCATGAGAATAGACAATCTCTATGATGAAAATAGATAATAGCCTAACTCACTCCAATTCGTCACATCTTCTCTTCCATCTGTGCTTCTCGTCAGCCATCTGTTTTATTTGCGTATTTTTCTTTTCTAAGGCCTCCAGCAGTTCAGACTCTCTCTTGTCCAACTGATCCAATCTGTCCGCTAATGAACCATCAAGAGCCAGCTTACCTGAAGTAAATTAAGCATGAATCAAACACATAATGAATCTAGATCTGGCTTAAGTTTATGTGTACATGTCATAAATATTCGAAAACCTTGTAAGGCACATTTTCAAATAAGGTTGATGACATATTTGCAAGCTTTATTTTATTGAGTTTGACAAATTATTAAGTCATACAGAATATAAAGTTTCAAAAGTTGGATAATGAAATAAGCAAATCTCAAACAATTAATAAAATGACACAACTAACAAATTACAAGACTGTATAAAATACTCTAACTTAAAATTCCAAGGGACAATAATAAGATAATGCTTTTTAAATATTGTTGAGAACCTGATATGCCAATTTTACATGGTTTGAAACAGATCAAGAAGAAGAACAACAAGAGGGTGATGATGGCCCTGTATCGTTCACCTAGTTTAATAAAACCTAGTAAATGGTCACCCAAGTAACACTTGTGCCAAGTGCTTTCAAAATCAGGCCTATACTTTTGACAAGAATTCTTACAAAGTTTTCACTATAATTTATATCAAGCCCTAACCCCTGGCAGCCATGTTTTCAACGGATCAGAATAATTTGAACAATCTTGGTAGAGGGTCACCCACGGAACATAATTAAAATCGGTTCAGGACTTTTGGACAAGAGCATTTTTTAAAATTTTCCCTCTACACATATAAGGAAAACAACCTCCACCCCCTGGTTGCCATGTTTCTCAACAGATAAGAATAATTTGAACAAGAGCACCGCCTGCGGGTGCCTGACGCTCGTCTGATATTAACCTTTTACAGGCTATTTTTCAGGTATTGAAAC
>JAUELF010167432.1:3618-14700 GCA_031471495.1 Clinocardium nuttallii | reverse complement strand
TGACAAGATAGCATGGCACTTTGACATAATAACATGACAGTTTAACATAATAACATGTTCTATTGACATAATAACATTAGATGTCTCAACATAAGACAGCTACGGCGTTCCATATTCTGTAAATAACTACTTGTTGTTAACTTGCTAAAATCAAGAAAATTAGTGCCATTGTATATTACCAAGATAACTTTAATATCTGGATGTTTTGGACAAGATAGTGAAGGTGGCGAATACCTTTTGGAATTCTGTATAATTAAATTACTTCAGCTTGATTCTAGCTTTTCTTCTTCTTTCCTTTTTTTTTATTTGACAGCCTGTCATGGACAATTTGTATCATTCCAGTAAGTTACTGTCTGATATAGTGTGTATCAATAGTTCTCTTTACTGTCTCATGGAAGTTAATTATTGAAGAGATCGAATTAAAATGAACTTTACACAGTAAATACTTTCTTCGTTTAATCCTTCTCAACGCCAAGGGTGATATTGAGGTTTTCGCAAACAGTATATATTCAGGTGAGTCGTTCAAAACGAGCTGTCTCACCTGGATTCAGCATTGGCTGCCATTTAGTTATCAACATATTCCAAAACTCATCTTACATGAAAGATGAAGTCGCCCTTTTTTAACATGGAAAGACTACTTTTGGGAATTCAACGCTGGAAGACGATAGACGGAATCATGGGTTGTTAGTAAATGCAATGCTTACCTCCGATGTTGGGTCCTTCAGAAGAACAGAACACCTTTCACACTTCAACAAAACCTGGGCTCTTTGCATGATCTTCAGAATAACATCGTCAAGCGACGTTTGTTCCTCAAACAAGTCGTGGACTACCTCTAGAAGTTGCTGCATGAAATAAAAACAATTTTTTTACTTAGTATCGACGCCATACGTAACTTAAGACAATTTTGCTATCTATCCATTTAGGGCATGACAAGCCAAACGTGACATAATCAATTGAAATGCTGGCTAAATGCGTGTACAGTGTGATACTGCAATCTTGATATGGCCCCTTGTAAATGTTGATTGAACAGTGGGCGGTTTGTGTAAGCATGCTCAGGTAACTGTACAAATAACTCCCCTAGCACAATCATTAGTTTTCCATACAGATGCAATAATCTAGAATAAATGTAATGTTTACATGGTTTTCCATACAGATGCAATAATCTAGAATAAATGTAATGTTTACATGGTTTTTCATACAGATGCAATAATCTAGAATAAATGTAATGTTTACATGGTTTTTTATTCAGTAATACATAATATCAAAGGCAGTCGGAGGTTTCTATGGTTTAAAGTTTGATACTTCACACACAATCCGGCCTTCCTTCATAACTGTGAGACCAGACTAATTGTCAGATCAGCATGCTCCTCCGTGCATTCTGATCAGACTCAGCCCCGTTCGCCATGAATGTAAAAACCCTGATAATGTAAGCACGAAGAACGGTTACAACAAAAAAGCTGAATGGACATGCTGCAATAAAGTTGTAATTGACATTTATTTCAAACGCTCTGAAGGTCTGTTTTCCAGTAACTTGACTCATAATGATGAGAATCTTTATATGAGCCGTTCCAAGAGAAAACAAACAGTGTGCACTCTGCGTAAACTATCGACCCGAAACAGATCTAGCATACCGCACGGCCTACCGGACAGACACTGTTCGCCTCCTGTGGAGTATCTGTTTCAGGAATCAGTACTTTTTAGTGTGCCCGGATTAGCTTGCGCAGGCGGATCTGGGGCGATACATTACGCGGAGTCCATTATGTTGGTTTTCTCGTGGAACGGATCATATGAAATATTTACAATTAGGAACATACTAGACCAATGCCCGTTTAATGTAGAAGGTTCAAGAATGATTGAACAATAAGAGCAGAAAAGGAAGACGCTGATCAGAGTCTACGAACCGTCTGATCTTTGCTATTTCGAAACGCTACGTGTCAAGTTAATTTCAATGGATGCTATTCGTATAGAATATGCGGAGAGTGACATCTGACCTGTTTAACCTAGATACCAGTGTCAAACATGTAAACTTAATTTGTTTCCATATTTGAATCCTTTAGGGTGTATAGGCTCAGTTTTCACATGCGTATGAGGATGAGCGAATTTAATGAGTTTTCGAGTCTTAAGCGTTTAAGACATACGAGTATATCCACGAAGAAAGGTACACGCTCGCTTGTTAAACAGTTAAGGTTCAGATCAGCCTATATATATTATTGACTTATCAGGAAATAAACCAGTTGGCAGAAGCAACTGATAAGCTTGTGTATTTGAAAAGGGCAGATCTTGATCAAAATATTTGGACGCATAACCTGATCTGGATCTATAGTGTTCATAAAACCCAACTTATACTTTTTTCCTGTGTAGGGGATCTAATTATCAACTTACCACAAACACAATAATATTCGGTTTTATTTTCTACGCTTCTTAGGAAACTTACTTTTTAGTAAACATGTACTACCTCAGTTCCTGGTTTCCCGGAGAAGGTTGCGAGTTATAACCTGCACCGTAAGCTATTGAAGACTTTGGTAAAGCACAATATCAGAAAATAATAATTTTCTCGACAAGTTCATTATTTGAGACATTAAATAAGTGTTTATTAAGGATGCACGCGTAAAATAAATAAATAAAAATTTAAAAGTAAGAGGTTGTTTATCAGTGTCGCTCTAATTGAAAACAATCAGTTATTTCTGTGTTAAGTGTATACACCAGTGTATATTTATCTCACGATTCTTTTTAGGTAAACTGGAATGTTTTAATAAGCTAGTGGCTCACCAACTTACCATGTCACAGAGGTTTGAACCTGGAATATCCCGCTACCGAAGTGAATGCATTAACCACTAGGTTACTGGAGAATACGTCGACAATTGAAAATCATCCGTTTTTAATATGCCTAGATATTTAAGAGGCTAACATTAATTAATAGGTTATTTTATTAGATTTTTGTTTTGTTTTTGAATACAAGTATTTCATGCCGGAACTGTAACATTCACTAGAAATTGTTTAGATTGTTCAAAATGGAAGAAATGACAATTGTGACACCAGGTAGTTCAAACGTCTCTTAGACGTTGAAGTCTCTCTCCCGCTGTGTGCTACCAAATACTACAAAAGGTAGTAACTACTTTCCTTTTAGGCGTTAAGGATTATTTGGCCAGCATTACGACGGACTTGCTTTCATCGGGATAAATGGACCAATAGCACTGGTAACTTACTCAGCACACGTCGTGAAATAATTGCTGAAAACGGTGTAAGACACGATCCCGATAAACACACAAGGTACGCCAGAAGAATTACATGCACGTACTGACCTTGTTCCTCTCGTACTCGCTGCTGTATGCTTCAAATATCTTGGCGTTGTAGATGGCGATACCACAGTAGGACAGATAGGCTGACAGGATCTGAAAGATAATGTATAAAACATGGGTATTACATATTACTCATTGCATTCAGTTTACGCTTTTCATTGTGTTGCAGGAAGAGACAATTCATTAAGGACTAAACTGTCATACAAATAAAACAACAATATGTTCAGTAACTTTAAAACGATTAAAAACGGTTTAAAGTCGATTTCAATTGCACTGTAAATGTATCACGGCGACTCTACTCGTATCAATACCCACTGTGTTACTCGCCGGTCTCACCCTAGGGAATGGAATATTACCACGACCAGCGCAAACGGAAGCAAACTGAGCCGTCTCGCGAGAAAACCAACATTATGGCATCTGCGTAATGTATCGACGATCCGGGCCGATCAGGGGGATAGAGGTATAGAGTAAAAAAAAGAAAAGTGTCTATCCTGGTAAGCCTGCGCGGCATGCTATTGCTGATCCGGGTCGATACTTTACGCAGAGTCCATAATGTTCGTTCTCTCGATAGACGGCTCTACTTTATATTGTTTTTACTTCAAACGCTGTTCAGAAACATTTAGTAAAAAACAAGATGGTTTGTTTAATCCGCTTGCATAAATGTCTTTATGAACGGCTTTGAAAGATATCTCAGCTACAGGTCGATGTTTGTAAATCTCTTCGATCTGATTACATTTCAGCAGTGTTTTATGCGATTATTTTACGAATCAATACATCTTATAAAATAGGTATGAATGAATATATTATAACGTTAGAGACAGAGAAACAATCGAGACAAATAAGAACCTAATAATATACAATTGAGCTGTGCTCTGTGAAAATATTCCGTGAGGCAATCAAGTGTATAATCAGATCGACTAGTACCGGGCATTCTGACCTGGCACTTTAATGTCCGCCTTATACCCAGAGAAAATATAAAAGAAACTAATGTATTTATTTTGAACCTAAAGCAGGAATGCCACGGGAAGTCTTTTCCACACGTCTGACAATTAAGTTAACGTTGGTTTTTGCAGAGCACCGATTCATTTCTTTGTCAATGTTAAAAGCGAGCATGCTGGATAACATTATAATCCAATTTATAGTTCGCTTACAAAAACTGAGAACCTTTCACACGATTGGTACGCGTCTGACGATAAAGGACCTAAACTAATCGCCAGAATGACGCTAAAACAGGCGTCTTACGACAAAGGACCTAAACGAATCAACAGAATGACGCTAAAACAGGCGTCTTACGACAAAGGACCTAAACGAATCGCCAGAATGACGCTAAAACAGGTGTCTTACGATGAAGGACCTAAACGAATCGCCAGAATGACGCTAAAACAGGCGTCTTACGACAAAGGACCTAAACGAATCGCAAGAATGACGCTAAAACAGGCGTCTGACGTCAAAGGACCTAAACGAATCGCCAGAATGACGATAACACAGGCGTCTTACGATAAAGGACCTAAACGAATCGCCAGAATGACCCTAACACAGGCGTCTGGCGATAAAGGACATAAACGAATCGCCAGAATGACGCTAAAACAGGCGTCTTACGATAAAGGACCTAAACGAATCGCCAGAATGACCCTAACACAGGCGCCTGGCGGTAAAGGACCTAAACGAATCGCCAGAATGACGCTAAAACAGGCGTCTTACGACAAAGGACCTACACGAATCGCCAGAATGACGCTAAAACAGGCGTCTTACGATAAAGGACCTAAACGAATCTCCAGAATGACCCTAACACAGGCGTCTGGCGATAAAGGCCCTTAACGAATCGCCAGAATGACGCTAAAACAGGCGTCTGACGTCAAAGGACCTAAACGAATCGCCGGAATGAAGCTAAAACAGGCGTCTGGCGATAAAGGACCTAAACGAATCGCCAGAATGACGCTCAAACAGGCGTCTGACTACAAAGAACCTAAACGAATCGCCAGAATGACGCTAAAACAGGCGTCTGACTACAACGAACAACCTGAACGAATAGTCAGAATGACGCTCAAACAGGCGTCTGACGATAAAGGACCTAAACGAATCGCCAGAATGACGCTAAAACAGGCAAGTTCATTATTTGAGACATTAAATAAGTGTTTATTAAGGATGCACGCGTAAAATAAATAAATAAAAATTTAAAAGTAAGAGGTTGTTTATCAGTGTCGCTCTAATTGACGCTAAAACAGGCGTCTTACGATAAAGGACCTAAACGAATCGCCAGAATGACGCTAAAACAGGCGTCTGACGATAGAGGACCTAAACGAATCGCCAGAATGACGCTCAAACAGGCGTCTGACGACAAAGGACCTAAACGAATCGCCAGAATACGCTCAAACAGACCATATATAGTGAAACCAGGCGTCTGACTACAAAGAACCTAAACGAATCGCCAGAATGACGCTAAAACAGGCATCTGACTACAAAGAACCTAAACGAATCGTCAGAATGACGCTCAAACAGGCGTCTGACGATAAAGGACCTAAACGAATCGCCAGAATGACGCTAAAACAGGCGTCTGACGTCAAAGGACCTAAACTAATCGTCAGAATGACGCTAAAACAGGCGTCTGACGATAAAGGACCTAAACGAATCGCCAGAATGACGCTCAAACAGGCGTCTGACGACAAAGGACCTAAACGAATCGCCAGAATGACGACGCTCAAACAGGCGTCTGACGACAAAGGACATAAACGAATCGCCAGAATGACGCTCAAACAGACCATATATAGTGAAACTAACCTTGTAGCTATACCCCTGAAGATAAACCAAACATTAGTTTACGGTTGTTGGACGACAGTCAAGAACCTTTATACACGGGTCGAATATGCAATACAGGCCCTAGTCTTACTATTTGGGGTCTTAACGACTCCCAGTAACGGAATAAAGGTAAAATGGTGTAAAACCTATATCAGACACTGAATCTAGGACTGAAATACACGTACACAGACAGTGAAGACGCTGGTAAGACTCCGACCGGGGTTAAATAGGGCCACTAGAGTCTTCGCAGTATGCAGATTTATTAACACACCAATCGCTAGTCCACGTATTTATATCTTCTCAGTATATGTACTTACATTGTTGGCTTTTGTGGACAGAGTAGATACGACTGTCAATGCGCTCAATCTGGTCAAGATTTACACTGTTCGAAGATTACTTGCATTATCTTTTCTATACAGTGTCAATACAGATCAACATCGGTTGTAAATCTGTTCCGTCTCATCTGAAATCTACACTTTCCACAAAAGCCAACTTGAACCTTTACTTTTTACAAAAGACAACATGTTTTCTCAGTGACATCTAGAGTACACCTCTATTCGGAAGGCCTAGTCATCAGATGTTTGGGTGGTTAGAAACCACACTACAAAGGATATTTGCATAACAAATATTTCTGACTCATTCCACCATTTTTGTTCGGTAATGTCTTTCTTGTTCACAGCAAATCATATTAGATACAAAGTGGTAATGGTGTATGACTTATTATATGATTTATGTATTATTAACATTTTCCTCCATGCAGACACTTTCTGGATGCTTTCTGCAGCTGACAACTGTTGAGATAATGTGACACAATACGGAATTGTTCAGAATGAGCATTTTCTACTTGTGCCACAAAGTTTTCAAGTCAATTCAATAGTTATTCCTTCAATTATATATAGGGATTTTTGTCTAGACGATTCGAAGCCGTCTGCTTCAGATTTGTTGTATGTGGATGAGGGTTAAATATTTACTAGATGCGGGGAATTGAATCTCACGGGACAATGTCCGTAATGGGATATCGTATGTAATAAACTTTAAGGCACGGAATTTCCCACACGTATCCTTTGTTTTTCATCCATGCTATATCACAGGTTTCAGCATCGTTGGAGGGAAAACAAAATTCACAGTGCATTATCCCATGTTGATGTAACAGTGAAATGCGAAAATAATGTTTAAGCATGTCTTGTTTAGTATAATGTTCGATCGTGTTTAACTCTTACGAAATTGGAACCTGTGTATTATTCATTAAATGAGAGCCGTCCCGCGAGAAAACCAACAGGATTGCCTCTGCGTAATGTATCGACCAAGATAAGCATGTGCAGTCCGTGCAGACTGATACTGTCCGACATATTCCGTATCAGGGGATAGTGGTATAGAGTAATTATTACTGTTACAGAAAATCAACATGAGTCGAAAAGAGTCTATCCGGGTAAGCCTGCGCGTCATGCTTGGGATGATCCGGGTCGATACTTTACGCAGAGTCCACACTGTTGGATTTATCGCGGGATTGCACATTTCTAAAACAAATGCGTTCAAATCCTTTTATTGCCGTTATTCACTATTAAATGATCCATGGATTACTTTAGTTTCGACCATTGCCAGATACTGTTACATTGAATAATTGTATTGTCGGCTTAGGACCAAAAACCAACGCTACAAACTGTCAAAATATGAGCCGTCTCGCGAGAAAACCAACATTGTCGACTCTGCGTATAGTGTCGGCCCTGATCCGTTTAAGCTGCCACGCAAGCTTACCCGTATAGACAATGTTCGCCTCCTATTGATTTTCTGTTTCAGAAATAATTTCTCTATCCCTCGGAGACGGAAAGTGTCGGCCCGAATCAGTCTGCGCGGATAGCGCAGGCTGATCTGGTTGATACATTACGCAGATGTCATAATGTTGGTTTTCTGGACGGCTCCTATGACTTTATCGTGATCAAGAGAGATCTTGATCAGACTGTGTGGATGTACAATTAAAAATAATTGAATAAAAAAGTCGATATAATCGGATCATACAAAGGCAGCAACGACATATGGTTGACCAACTCAAATTCCTTCGTGTTTTCCTAATTATCACATTTTTAAAAAGATATTCTCTATTTGTGTTTATCATATTGGCCCATCAAATGATAGATACGAGAGATAAGTACCGTAGTTGTGGGAACTATGAATACAGTTTTCCAACCTTACAGTATCACAGCAAACATAGCGGAATGTTATCACATTGAAATGACCCCGACCATGTGATGCACAAGTTGAACTCGCGTGACGGTTTTATCTAACGTAACACCGTTTAAAAGGATGTGTTAATATACACGAACGGTTTTTATCGCTAACACAATGCTCATTACTCTGCATGACGAAGGCAAATGAAATTGCGCTAACATTTAGGCTTGGTGCAGAGATTAATGTACCCGTCATTTACGATAGATCGGCAATTCCAGCAAAATGCATTGATATGTATGTCTAATACCTTTTTGACATGGGGGGGGGGGGATACATTAGGATTAAACGTCACCATCGGTATTTCGGCATTTGGGATTTTATCATAAATGACATTAAATGACAATCTAGATCAGCCTATGTTGCCGCATAATCGTCCATAGTCAATATTTAGTCACGCAATGGTCCCGCCAACGTGCGAACATTGGTTGCAGTCACGACATGGCAGTTTAAACTCTGCATCTAAATCGTCATCGTTATCATAATCAACACGCCCACTGTCAGTTCTGTTTGAGACTCTAAATGACTATAATATGTCTTTATGGACGTCGCAAAACCTTACAGAGAAAGGAGGATTAAAGGGAAACGCTGCGTTTTTGTCCACAGTCGCCTTGTAGTACAAATCAATTATCCTGGAACTTCTTATGAAGTTTTACGGATCTGTTAGAGAAAACAGTAAAGTCAAGAATACTTTCCTTCAGTACTAGATATGAGAGGTCACGCGAGAAAAACCAACAGTGTGGACTCTGCGTAAAGTATCGACTCTGGTCAGCCTAAGTATGTCGCGCAGGCTAAACCGGATATAAACTTTTCGCCTCCTGTGGATTTTCAGTTTCAGAGATCATTACTCTATACGTCTGTATCTCTGAGACGAATGTGTCGGCCCAGATCAGTCTGCGCTGACTACGCAGGCCGATCTGGGTCGATACATTACGCAGCGGCCATACTGTTGGTTTTCTCGCGGGACGACTCAATTATTATAACACTGATGATCAATGATTCACTCTCCTATGAACTGAAAATAAGAATAACTGAGAAACAATTGAAGAGCGATCAAAGCACCAGAGAGACTAAAGGATAATTAAATCTTAAATATGCTGATCAACAAGTCTTAGACCACCTAGCTGGTACTGTTGGCCGACACCAGCATGTAAAGTAGTTAAGACTGATATACGTCAACCCTATTTCTATGATATTAGACCACCTAGCTGGTACTGTTGGCCGACACCAGCATGTACAGTGGTTAAGACTGATATACGTCAACACTATTTCTATGATATTAGACCACCTAGCTGGTACTGTTGGCCGACACCAGCATGTACAGTAGTTAATACTGATATACGTCAACACTATTTCTATGATATTAGACCACCTAGCTGGTACTGTTGGCCGACACCATCATGTACAGTAGTTAAGACTGATATACGTCAACACTATTTCTATGATATTAGACCACCTAGCTGGTACTGTTCGCCGACACCAGCATGTACAGTAGTTAAGACTGATATACGTCTACACTATTTCTATGATATTATACCACCTAGCTGGTACTGTTGGCCGACACCATTATGTAAATTAGTTAAGACTGATATACGTCCTGTAAATTAGTTAAGACTGATATACGTCCTGTAAATTAGTTAAGACTGATATACGTCCACCCTGTCCCAATGATATTAGACCACCTAGCTGGTACTGTTCGCCGACACTAGCATGTACAGTAGTTAAGACTGATATACATCAACACTATTTCTCTATGATATTAGACCACCTAGCTGGTACTGTTGGCCGTCACCATCATGTACAGTGGTTAAGACTGATATACGTCCTAATATACATACTATGATGTTTAATTAGTTTTATCTGAGAATGTGAACTTATATAGGAACACTGGAGTGTCCTAGTCTAAACCATGTTTCTATGATATTTGACCAACTAGCTGGTACTGTTCGCCGACACTAGCATGTACAATAGTTAAGACTGATATACGTCCACCCTGTTTCTATGATATTAGACCACCTAGCTGGTACTGTTCGCCGACACTAGCATGTACAGTAGTTAAGACGGATATACGTCAGCACTATTTCTATGATATTAGACCACCTAGCTGGTACTGTTCGCCGACACTAGCATGTAAAGTAGTTAAGACTGATATACATCCACACCATTTCTATGATATTAGACCACCTAGCTGGTATTGTTGGCCGACACCATCATGTACAGTGGTTAAGACTGATATACGTCCACACTATTTCTATGATATTAGACCACCTAGCTGGTACTGTTGGTCGTCACCAGCATGTACAGTGGTTAAGACTGATATACATCCACACTGTACCTATGATCTTAAACCACCTAACTGGTACTGTTGGCCGTCACCATCATGTACAGTGATTAAGACTGATATACGTCCATACTGGTTTTTTTTTCTGCAGCAAAAATATTATATTCCAGACGGATAAAATCATCACATTCAATTACATATATTTTAATTTCAGCGCTCTTTTCAATTTATAATGATTTATTGTTTGTTTGTATTACAGTTTTTACGTTACATCATGTTGGCCAGTTTACCTAGCCATGTGTTTTGTAAAATTCAAACACTTTCAGCAACACAACATCCTTTCCAGCAATTACATGAAGTATCAATCACCATTTATTTAGAATGGATGGTTTGGCAGGGATTCACTTTGGTTGTATCATGCACATACTCAACATTACATTAACTCTCGTATTGTACTTGTGTATCCTAAAATGAGACAGTCTG
>JAUELF010167321.1:0-14700 GCA_031471495.1 Clinocardium nuttallii | reverse complement strand
ACGTTTATTCGACTGCACGGTACCATCATCAGTTGTATACGTTTATTCGACTGCACGGTACCATCATCAGTTGTATACGTTTATTCGACTGCACGGTACCATCATCAGTTGTATACGTTTATTCGACTGCACGGTACCATCATCAGTTGTATACGTTTATTCGACTGCACGGTACCATCATCAGTTGTATACGTTTATTCGACTGCACGGTACCATCATCAGTTGTATATCAAAAGTGTGTGTGAGTCGTTCCAAGAGAAAACCAACATTGTGGACTCGGCATAATATAAAGCGTCGACTCTGATCAGTCTAAGCATGATGCGCAAGTTAACCCGGACAGATACGTTTCGCCTCCTGTGGATTTTCTGTTTCAGTTTTCATTACTCTATACCTCTATACCCCTGAGAAGGAATGTGTCGGCCCTGATTAGCCTGCGCGGACTGTGTAAGCTGATCTATGTCGATACATTACGCAGAGTCTACAATGTTGGCTACCTCGTGGAATGACCCATGCTTTGTTTCAAGTCCATTCATCGCACTTCTTGTGTGACAATCACTCCCGAGAAATCCTGATTAATGGAGTAGGGTATTTATTACTGGTATAGAATAAGATCCAGCCAGAGCATAAATGCAATTTGATCCGATATACACAGTTTATTACAAATTTCTTGAACAATGCGGTGACTTTTATTTGGTAACGTTGTACACCAAGATCAAACTGTTCGAATATACATGTTGATCGGGATTTTCACTGGTTCACTGTATGTTTGTTTGTTTTGTTTTATTAGAGTTAAACGCCTTTCTATCACGGCGATAGTTCACTTATTCATGATTATCTGGGTTAACAAACCAGTACTAGGCTACGAAATGTGCCTTGCCCAAGGGCACTCCACCATAACCATAGCGATACGAATCATGGGGATCGAACCCGGGACGCCCGGTTCCAAATCCCCGACGCTTACCTTTTCCACTAGCCAATTCCTTCAAAAAGAATTCCAACAACATTTCATTCACTCTCTTATTTTGGACAGGAAACCCCGATGGACAATTTTGGTCGACAGGTGGTGAGGACCCCGGACTGATGCTGACCAGGCGAGTATTGATGTTGAGCAACGGGGACAGTCCTAAGGAGCTGAAGATGGAACACCACGACGGCTGTCAGTACGCACATGGGTATACACTGTTTCACAGCACGAAAAGCTATCAGGATAAACTCTACAAGAATGTGCAGACTTCGGGTAAATAGTTTGGAATACAAAAACAGTTGAAACAATTTATGATAAATAGCAGTATCAAAGTCGGTATATGAACCGTTCCACGAGAACACCAACATTGTGGACTCTGCGTAAAGTATCGACCGTGATCAGCCTAAACATGCCGCGTAGGCTAACCCGGATATACACGTTTCGCCTCCTGGTCCGGATTAGCCTACACTGATTGCGCAAGCTTATCCGGGTCGATACATACTCAGAATCCATTATGTTTTTTTCTCGTTGAACGGCTCATATGTCTGACCCGACTAAACGGGGTCGTGGTCACGAGCGGTCTACAGTTTCGATGCCCGGTTTTTCATACCGCAGACAAATGATAATAAAGTCTTCCGTCGTCGTCAGTATTTACGGCTGACGTAACTGTATCAAGTTTTATATAAATGTTTTGTTGTGTTGGTGCTTTACGCCCCGTTCAGCATTCTAACAGTTATATCATGGCGACAGTTCACATAGTCATGATCCCTAGGTAAACAAACAATTAAGTACTAGGCTATGAAATGTGCTTTGCCCAAGGGCAATCTACCTCGACCGTCGTGTTGTGACTGAGGATCGACCACGGCGGAAATAAATGTACCGGTAACGCATGTTCACCCTGGAAACGTCGAGACATGACAGAGATACTGGAGTAAGCGACGTTAACATATATTCAAACATAATGTAAGCCTCCCCACGCAAAACTTAACATTATGGAATATGCGTAATGTATCGACCGAGATCAGCCTGTGCAGTCAGAGCAGAGCTAATCCAGGCCGACCCATGCCGTTTCAGGGGGATATAGGTATAACATAATGATTCCTTAAACAGAAAATCTACAGGAGGCGAAAAGTGTCAGTCCGTGTTAGCCTTTGCGGCTTGCTTTGCTTGGGCTGATCCGGTAGATACTTTACGATTAGTCCACACTATTGGTTTTCTCGCGGGACGGCTTATTATTATATCATGTTCAAATAAGGGCACGATCGTTTAACACTCATCGCGTTTATATACGGAAGTGGCAAAATTGAAATCCATAAAATGCATAACTCTGTTAACATTACTTATTTTCATGTTTATTTATATATTGTACTAAACATCATGTTTATTTATATATTGTACTACACATCATGTTTCATTGCTTGATCAAAATAATAAACCTTTTTTTTCTCGTTGAAAGATCAGCGAAGTGATATATATGTGTGTTCAGTTACCATATTGTATTTCTTGAATTTGAAAACAATTGAAAACAATACAAGATTGTTTTGGATGATTATGCCTCTGGCCCCCATAACATGTACAGTTTAACAATTATAATGAACATCTAATTAAATTAACCCTTTCCCTCATATAGACGCTTTCTGACGATTTGCAGCAAATGGCTTTTTGAAAACATAGTGACAAAAGAAGTAATTGCACAAAACGTGCAATTTCTCATTTTGCCACAATGTTTTCCACTTGTTGTCATAGGTTATCCATTCAATTATGTAGATTTTTTCTATGATTTGACAAAATATGTTCAAATTCGTCTGCTGCAGATTTGTCGTATGATGGGAAGAGTTAAATGATGTTGCGATTATTTAACAAATGGTATATATACAGACATTACGTAGATCGTTACGTGGTTTTTAAGCCCATAATTCTAAAACAAATGGCGACCAAAGATTTGTTGGAACACAGATGAGGGGATAGGTAGATGAATTTAATATCCTCGTATAGTTTACAATGAAAAAACGCATGGTATTCATCTTCCAATACTGTCTGTATTAGACAAGTCTGTATTAGACAAGTCTGTATTAGACAAGTCTGTATTAGACAATACGGACACATACGAAGCGCTCTCTGTATTCCAGCATGTCTACCAACTTCAATGTTTAGTTTAAGACTGGAATTTTGCCAACGTTTTTTATCGCTTTGGACAGATGGATTGCGAACATAGTCTCATGAATCAATATCCACATGCGTTTAGAATAACCATAAATAAATTTGCTGTCGAAAAGAGAAGAAGTGCAATTCCACTTGTTTCCCTCCAGTGTGATACTAAAATGTGTGGGATGGTGCCACAAGACAACTGTATCTGACGCGTTATGCATTGTATCTTATTTCATTATTTATACAGGCACGGCTGACAAAGGACTGCATCCATACGCGTTTACTCTTAGTTCAGGTACACATTTTGTCATCTTGTAAGTAGTAAAACACAAACATAAATAAAGGCAAAATCAGCTATGAACTATAATTGGTTTATCGTGAAAATAAAGCAGACCCAAAACGTGGTTCTTTTCGAAAACATTTCCTGTTCTAGAGCTAAACTCCTTTTTAAAAAACCCATCGTAAGATGGGGATTGACATAGTACGATACATATATTAAAAATTATATTTGTTTATGGACACGTACAGTATATTACAAAAACTTTTCTAATTATATCGTTTACCCCTTTCCATATACAAACGCTTCACGAGCAATTTCTCCTTATGCCACACTGTTTTCAACATTCTTCTGCTGCAGAGGCGTCAGAAAGCGGCTGTATGTAGGGACAGCGTTAATATTTTAAACTTCATAACAGGGTTCCAAGCGGTCGCTCAACAGACGTCCAAACACCATTACGTATTTCAAGACGCTGCCACGTACTGTCAACAAGGTCACGTGAGATATGCCATGAATCTTGTTCAGACCGATAAGTTTCCGGTCTCGCGAGAGTTCGCCACAGACGTCTGTCATCTTCCAGCAACCTACGACCAAGCGACGTACATGCAATTCATTGATGATTGGGGAACGGTAATATTGTAGTTACTGAGCATTCATGATCGTCAATGATGGTAGTATCATTTTGACCCAGCTATCATGTGTTTGTTTGTATGATGTTTCAGCATGTTTTAGTTATATCACGGCGTTTTCGGGTTCGGTTACCAGTACTACGTATCCATTTATGCATCCGTAGTGATAACCCCACAATCTTGAGCGCCAAGGAGAGAAAGAGTCATTATCACCATATTTAGCGTTTTTGGTTTGACCCGACTATTGAATTGATGACATTTTCTGAGCGTTCGTACTATACTATTTGAACAATTGAGTAACGCCAGGAAAGTTTAAAGTACAAAAAGTTGAACACGTCCTGAAAAAAATAAGAAATTGCTCTGACTGAGAAATTTCTCCTTTATTAACAGTGATTTCAAAATTCGTCTGTTGATAAAGACGCAGACGATTCTTTAAATTGCTATAGAAGACGGCATAAATGCAAAATACACAATATATTCAATATTCAAGCTATTTCCGCTGAACCAACTGTTTGCTTGTCTGTAGTAAACACAATTTTTGAAAGCAAAAGAACCCAAAATGTTTCCAATTTTCCCTATGTTTACAATTCGGATAGTCCATTTCTTTCAAAGGTTGCTTCATTTTGACTTTGGATAAATGGTATTTTTCTTTTAATCTCGAATAATGTTCCTTGCAATAAAATACATATAGTAGTTCAAACTAACAAAACATTTAGATGATTTGCAATCTCACTAATGCTTTGCTGTACGTAGTTTGACCTGACAACATTGCATTAAATGGTCGACCGAATTGACCCTGACCATTTAAATATTCTTAACAATCGGAACAGTCAGCAATCAACGCTTTCCTATCTCGTTTATTGATATGGGTCATTTCCTAGAGATGTTAATAAATAATTAACGAGTATTTAGGACAGAGTTTGATTGGCTGACGTAAAGGTCAATCTGAGACGACCTGTTATGGGTAGCCGTCAGATCTATAAGACCGTTTGCTACTGCAGTGAAGTTCATGTCTGGTGCAAATAAATTGGGTGATTTGTAACCAGTAAGTACCCATCAACATTTCTTCATTACAATAATAGTGTATCTGTCTTGCTCCGCGGTTGGCGTTTAAGTCCTCTAAAACCACATGCGTTCAGTGAAGAATCAGGTGAGCTTGTCCATACGCACAGACTTACCGGGGTTTTCACTGTTCGCCTGTATGTTTGATTGACAGTAATACATTTTTGACATACACGTCAAATGCAGCTCACTAGAGATGTGCGATAATAACCTTAACGCATTTCCCTATACCTTGACGTTTTCAGAAGCGTATGCGGTAGATGACTATTGAGCTATTTCTCCTTTGCCACTTTGTTTTCAACTTTATTCAAAAACAGTTCTTTCATTTGTAGAGGGTCTTCATTTGTGTCCTCATTGTTTTCAAGTTCGTCTGCTACAGACGTAGGGAAGGGTTATAATAAGTAAACCTTGACAATAGGACTCAAAATCGACAAGTGCAGTCTGATTTCAATACCAAAGTGTGCATTGCTCTGCAAACCTGCATCTCACGTTTCTAATTGATACAGCATATACTGACCGAGGTTACGATTGGCAAGGCGACAACAAACCGATTTGTGGGACGATTGAGGGACTTGTTTAACTTCGTCATGTTCAACGTGAGTACTTTATGTAGGACTGCCTCACAATGGTCTTCGAGTCATGATCTTTTCGAAATACTAAGTGATCAGCTGAATGTATGGTCGTGATCGGACGATTGCGGTTAGTTTTTATCCGTGGAGTGAAATGCATAATGAGCGGCGTTCTGTGAAGATCAACCGTATTTCATTTGCGAACAGCGTAGATTTAGATCAGCCAGCGCATCCTTGAAGGCTGATTGGACTCTGTACTGTTCGCCGATATGTTAAAGACAACTTAAATAAAGCAGTATCCATTGTAATCCTTAGCAAGAATAAACAGTCAGGTCATTTACTAATATAATGACAAGACGAATTTTGATGCAAAGCATCAAAGACGCCGCGCATGATTTTTAAGCATGACTTAAAGGAAGCAGATGCAGTTCAGAACATTTAAATAACCTGTGCAAACAGACAGGATGTAAATGTTTCGAACAAGAAGGCCAAATGCCCAGTTATTTTCAACAAGAAGGCCACGATGTGCCTATATTGCTCACCTGGCTACCATAGCCTATAATAAAAGGTAACCAAGAGCAGAAAGGGTCAATTTCGACGCAGGGATTATACGTGTTATATGCTTCGATATATATGATATCATGTGAATTATAGTTCTAAAATGACAAGTTTAGTCCTGAAACCATTTGGTTTACAGTTTGCTTAACATTGACTGCAACTTTTATGTGTCGTTTATTACTTTTTTTTTAAACAGTTTTAACTCTGCTCTAACTTAATCAATTAAAAGAAAATAGGTGCTTAAATATATACATGTAATTAAGGTAAAAGAAAAAAGAGGGGTGGGGGTTGGATGGTAATTCTGATCAGCTTGTCGGGAAGACAACTTTGTCAAATTTCAGATGAAACTATTAGACTGAATTTGTCTCCCATTGAACAATGATATTTTTTTTGAAAATTGACAGTGTATTTTTTTTTAAAGTTAAATACCCACTGATTAATATGAAATAAACTTATTTCAAGCTATGTTGACACCTTAAGCGTCATTTTCAGAAAAAAGTGTATTTTCTGATATTGAAAGTAAAATTCACATAGGAATAAAAGTGACCTTTGATTTGATATCATAGCTGAACAATTGGATGGTCGACATACACTTCTATTGTGCCATTTTGGTCGTTGTTAGAATGAACTTTAGCGGTATGTAGGTTTCTTGGTTGTTGGGAAAGAGCAACAGCACACAAAGATATGTGGAAAATTAAATTAATTCCTCTGGTAATAACGCAAATTGAACCAGAATAAAGACAAATATTGAATTGGGCTTTTGCTACGATAGGTAACGGATGAGATCAGTATGGGCGGAGCTGTGAACGGATATCCAGAATCTTACGTGATCGACATGAGTTCCTACCAATACCGCCACGAGTACAAATACATTTTCGGAACATTTGAAGACACGTTAACTATCGGAGATTATTATACGAGTGATATCATCGGGAAAAGTATGGTGACTCTCGACACAGCCTTGCAGCCCCAATTCTGGCAGTATATGGCGTATTTCCAGTCGCAGAATTTGTGCGGACCAACTGCTACTGCTAATTTAGCTACGTGGCAGGCTAATATTGTCCAGGCTTTGGGAGAATACCCAACGTTTAAACAGGCCTCGGCCCCTGCAGGTAAAGTATATGGCCGGACATGTATTTGTGAATTATTATATGATTTCCCTTTTTTGAACGAAATTAGAATATTGAAAATCGCAAAATGGTGTACATGTATTTATATTTTAACCCAAATATTATACAAAATTGTATTTTCAAAAGGACTTCCCAATCATAATGTTGTCTATGACACGTACACAAATGCGCCGGTGTATCTATACATATAATTCATATAATACACATTTTCAATAATAAACTATGTTAAAACGGTGCACAGGTCGACCTTTTAAAAGATAAACGGTCGAAACGTTTTCAATGACATTTTTTCTTTTTATATATAAACAAATCAATTGCACTTTCAAGTTGAAGCCCTAGCTATGCCTGTGACCTGGCCTCGTGGTACGTACAGTATACCAAAACCCACGATCGGATGTCCGTCTGGATTTGTTCAGGGCAGTGTCACCATTCCACAGTCTACACACACTGCTACAACTACAGGATTAAATCTCGACGGTAAGTAGGTCGTCATTGGAATGCTAGTCAATATCAACTTAGGATTTTGTTTTTTACTTTATTTTAAGTATTTATTCATTTAATCGTATTATTTATGAAAAAGTGTTTATTTATTCAATCATATTATTTATTTAAAGTATTTTTTTTATTCAATCACATTTTATATTTAGTTATTCAATCATATTATTTATTTAAAGTATTTATTTATTCAATCATATTATTTATTAATTCAATCATATTATTTATTTATTTATAATATTTATTTATTATCCTCGCGACAAGATCGTCGATGGGATAAAGGGATCCGCCCGTACGTACGTACATATCCCAACGATGTCATCGCTCTATCGAACTCATTTCTTATGAAACTTCACACACAATGTCTCTTGTACGAGTTCGCATTTCACTAACTTATATCAAATGTCAAGGTCAAAGGCCAAGGTCACAGTGAATATAATATAGTGTCTCAACTACATCATTATTCTGGCGACTTCATTTCTTAGCCCGTTGGAAATAAACTTAACACATGTTCGCAAGCATGTATCGTTTCACCGACCTAAGTCAAATGTCAAGGTCTCGGTGACTATAAAAGGTTTGTCCAAAATGACGTCATCGCTAAATCACTTGCATTCAGGTAGCTATTCCGTCACACTTCATACACAGGTTGATTGTCAAGAGAACTTGGACGGGTTCTCGTTTTACCGACCTTGGTCAAAAGCCAAGGCCACAGTAGTGACTATAATATGTATTTATGAAATGACATCATCGCTATAGCACTTTTCATTCGGGACGGAATTCTTTCATACTGCATACACAGGTTAATTGTCAAGAGAGCTTGGACGGGTTCTCGTTTAACCGATCTTGGTCAAAGGTCTATAATTTTCATTTGTGTCTATACTTATTTCATACTTTATACACAGGTTCAGTGTTAAAAGAGTTAGGGTGTGTTTCAGTGTAACTGTTGTAGGTCAAAGGTCAAGGTTATTGTGACTATTGTGTTTGTTTAAAATAACGCCATTGCTCTAGCACTTCCGTTTGTGGATGGAATTCCTTCATACTTCATACATAAGTGCAGTGTCAAGAGATTTTGGAAGGGTTCGTGTTTCACTGAATAGGTCAAAGTTCAAGGTCACTCCGACTATAATATGACTGTTCAAAATGACCATGCGGGGGATTTATTTCGTCGGCGGTGCTCTAGTTTAGTTATTCATTGTAGGCGTATTTATTTATTTGTTTATGCTATTTATTTAATTATAATATTTATTTAAACTATTTATTTATTCATTCATTTAATATATCATTAATTGTTCACATTATTTATACTATTCTTCTATTCATTGTCTATACATATTCAGGTCAGTATTCCGGGAATACCTACACAATGAATTTCTGCACTAAGGAGCACCCGAATCCTACCGACTACGACATCTACTGGCCGAGGGGAGACTACTGTATATTCCAGTACGACAGCCTGTGTCCGTATGCTTTCAAATATGGAGCCGTCCTTCTACATGGACCCTCGGCTAGCTCGTCCTCAGGTAAGACGGTAAATCAGCCAAATTAAAAACCTACTTTCAGAGGTTTTATGTAGAATGAAGATTCCGATCAGTTTTACATTAGTGTATGTAATTAAAACTAATTACCACATCTGGATCTAAATAAGGTTCGTTTCCGGCTCGATGGTGAAAATGACATTTCAGACTCCGCAGCAGCACAGGCTGATATGTGTCTTTCATTACGAAGTGGTTTCGACAGAAGGGTATTCTGTGACGTTATTCATATATCATAATCACAAAAGACAAAATTATTATTGAAAAAAATAGAGAAATAAAATTGAATAACTAGTACAGTGTCCAATATATGAGGGATGGATTGTGCTTATTCTCACACTGTTTTGAATATTCCCCCCTAATTTTGTAGTATGGAAGGGGTGGATTTTTTTACATAGACGAAAAGGAAAAATGCCTGGTTTTGTTCATAAAATCAATTTTCGGATAAATTATAGAATTCGGGTGTGTGAACTGTGCAAAACACTGTAATGCATTTTAGATATCGATGTTTTGTATTTTTAAAATCGGCGTGAAATAGATCAAGTCTATATATTAAACCATTACTATATTATGTTAAAACAGGTGTAGTGCCAACAGGAACTTACGGTACTTCTTCAACTGAAATGAGATTCTGCTGCAGGTCAGTAACACAGATCGTACATCTATTGGCACGATATATCAAAGAGCCGTTCCGAGAGAAAACCAACATTGACTCTGCGTAATGTATCGACCCATATCAGCCCGCGCAATCTGCACAGGCCAATCCGGGTCGACACATTCTGTATCAGAGGGATAGAGGTATAGAGTAATGATTCTTTGAACAAAAAATCCACAGGAGGCGAAAAGGAGTGTCTGTCCGGCTAAGCATGTGCGGCATTCTTAGTATAATCCGGGTCGCTACATTACGCAGTCTACAATCTTGGGTTTCTCTGGAAAAGCTCCAATATTTAAAACAAAAACATTTAATATATCGCGTCAGGCTATTAACGGTCTTGTTGCATCTGCGTACAGCAAAGGCCCGGATGAGTCTGTACATACACACAGTATCACCGGAGCTTTCAGCGTTCACCTACATATATACGTGTAAGGATTGATGATCCTTGTGGATATGACGGAAATGATTGGACATCATAGCATATTGCTCCAACGAAGTTGAATGAAAGAATCTAGTTAGTTTTACGGCGCTTATAAAGGGAAAACAAGTCATTCATCTCTTTTGTCATCGGTTTACATTCAGATCAGCCTATGTAGTTGCGTAGTCTGATCACAATCACATTACCCAACAGGAATATCTAAAGCTACATTTGTCTCATTGCAGTACGGTTGGTATTCCCTGTAGCTCGACTCAAATAATCGCTTTGTTAACCCTCCGTGTCATGATACAGACGCATCTTGATGCCTCTTCAGCAGACGCATTGTGTCAAAGGAAAAACAATGATTATACTTAGTAATTTCTCATTTTGTCGCAATTATTTCACTCAACTATATTCAATGGTTTTACTTTTATTTATAGAGATTTTCCTTTTTGTGTTCATAAGTTTATATGCAGTATGTTGGAAAGGATTAAAGTTTCATTACATAGACAACCATGATTGTTTCCCAGATTGTTGTTTTGATTGTTTTTGCAATTACATGACATTTACATGCCAATGAATTTTCATTAAATAGAAACGATACGGTTTACACTCAGAAAATGTACCTTCCCAACGACAAACCGTTTTATCTCCTCCGATTCCAACATGGTTGCCAACAGATCGTTGGAATGACAGCAACAGACCAGAGTGTGACATTCTACAATGACGTCACTTCCACTGGAAGCACTGCGCAGACGGAACTTGAGTACAGTCACCCGTTCGTCGAGGAAGTTGGTAAAATAACAAATGGCGCGAAGCAGTACAAACTCCATTATTGCTATTATGCTCCGATTACTAAGTAGAATTGAAATCATTTGGAATTGGGTAATAAATAACCGAAAAAGAAAATGTTATTAATATTTGTATTGATGATATCCGTACAGCTAACAATGGCCTTAATCAAAAAATACTTATACGTCTACATCAATCTGAAGGATTCTTTCACGCACATTTAATATATGAGAGAGGCGTTTGCGGGAGAGGTCGTGGGTTCGATTCCCGTTCGGATCATAAACAAAGACTTTAATAAAAATGGAAGTAATGGCTGCCCTCCTTGGCGCTCAGAATTTCACGGTTAGCATTACGATTGACATGCTGGAGGAGAGAGAGAGAGAAAGAGAGGGGGAAGGTCCACAAAATGCTTGTAAGGGAGATAATTACCAAGGGAGATAACAACAGGCTATACTTACAGGGGGTGTCAGAAAAGCTGCGATTACCAACAACTATGGCAGACAACAGGAGATCTCACTTGTTGCGTATTATTTATTGTGTTGTCGGTATTCTTGTCGGCGTGTCAGTCTTCTTCGTCTTCGGATTCAACTTCAAAAATTGGAATGCAAGTTTATGGGGTCTTTTATCAGGTAAAACATTTCTATTTTAATTCAATATTGACGTCGGAAAACCGGTCTGTCGTTATAAGAAATGACAAATGACATGTACAGTCAAAATGTTAGGTAACATATTGTCACAGACTCACAGTTTGACAATTGTATCAATATTAAATTAACTTGATATTTCCATAGGTGGATAATTGTAACATGTTCTTTTATTTTGATAGAAATAGCTGCTCTACCGAAGTATATTGCCTTGTTTTAAAAAGTCACATTTTAATTCTTATGTCCCAATTTATGGCCAGAAAAAAAGGGTGTCCCAGTTTTAAACCTTTCCCACGTACATACGGATTCTGACGCATCTAAAGCAGACAACTTTTGAAAACATTGTGGCAAAAGGAGAAATTGCTCATTATGAACTCTATTCAATAATCATAATATCATTTAAAGAGATTTTCCATCATTTTAACTTGATAATTTCAGTCGTCTGCTGCTGATATATTGTTTTTGGTTATAGTGGTAAATGGTTAATCGTTTCAATAAGACAAACAAATTCTGAATTAAGTCAAATCATTAAATATTTAATACATTTTTTTCCATTATATAAACTGTGTTATGTTGATTATCCATTTACTTGTCTGAGTACATCTACAGCGACGTAAGATGCCTTTACCTCATACAGTCGCTTTCTGACGCCTCTGCAGCAAACAGCTTTTTGAAAACATATAGTGACAAAAGAAGAAATTGCTCAAAGCGAGCAATTCTCCTTTTGCCACAATGTTTTCCACTTTAAGTCATAGGTTATCCATTCAATTTATAGAGATTTTCTATTTTTTGACAAAATATGTTAAAAGTCGTCTGCTGCAGAATTGTTGTATGAGGGAAAGGGATTTAAGCATTTACTGGTTGTCATGTTATGGCAGTATGTACCTTTCCTGTTCATCTGATGAAATCTTTGTCGGTCGTAAAACCCTTGTCATAATATGGACGCTTTTTGAAGCATCTGCAGAAGTTGACTTTTCAAAACATTTCGACAAAAGGAGAAATTGATCAACGTGAGCAATTTCTCTTTTTGGCACAATGTTAAAGTCATCTGCTGCTGTTTTGCTGTATGTGGAAAAGAGTTGAAAATGGCTGATGAAGAAAGTATTTCAAGGTTTGATATAGAAAATTGGAAGTATGATTGTGATAGAATTTAAAAGAATATGAGAAAAGGTGAAAAAGTTTTTCTTAATATTTTGACAAATTGGCTGCTTCAGAGGTGTCAAATATCTTTTTGTTTCAGAGAAAGAGATATCCTTATATAAGTACTGCTAGTCTCAATATTTGGATGTCTGACACATACTGCATAATCATGGATGCTACCAGTCAAAATTTAAAATCACAAACAATTTGTCTTATTATTTTACCTTAACCTACCTTTATCCTGAATAAATAAATTAAAAACTGTTGAAAGTGGTGTACACCTTAAGTAACTGGACTCATTATGAACAAAATCAGACTAGAATGAGTTAGTCTTGTTGCGTACTCAAACAGTGAAGTCTCAGATGAGTCTGAACCCAGGCATTATGAGTAGTCTCTCCACCCTCCTGGTTCGTAATTTGGAAGAGCATTTAACTCAGGTTTGGGAGGTCAAGGATTCCCCACCAGCTCATACCAACGACTTGAAAAAGGGTATTAACAGCTTGGTGCTCAGGATTGATGGGTTAACATTACAACTGACTAGCTGGTGTCAGGATTGATGGGTTAACATTACAACTGACTAGCTGGTGTCAGGATAAATGAACCAAAAGTACTGGTAACTTACCCAGGAAAGTAACCGGAAAATGATTGAAAGCATCATAAAACAACCTGCAAATAAATAAACAAAATTGTCCTTTAAGTGATTGTCTGATGCAAAAAATTGAAGTGTTGCCCACT
Organism: Clinocardium nuttallii; assembly: GCA_031471495.1. Taxonomy (NCBI): domain Eukaryota; kingdom Metazoa; phylum Mollusca; class Bivalvia; order Cardiida; family Cardiidae; genus Clinocardium; species Clinocardium nuttallii. The sequence continues at coordinate 952 of JAUELF010167321.1, read as the reverse complement.
AGTTTTACACCAATACACACACACATTGCTCTCTAGTTTCACACAAATACACACACAAGTGTTACTCAATAGTTTTACACCAATACACATAATTGATAAGTGTTTTCAAGTGTTGTCCTATATTAAAGCCAATATACACATGTATTGCCTACTAGTTTCTACACTTATACACACAATTATTGCCCACTAGTTTTACACCAATACACACATGTGTTGCCTACTAGTTTCTACACTAATACACACAAGTGTTGCCCACTAGTTTTACAACAATACACACATGTGTTGCCCACCCACTTGTTTTACACCATTACACACAAGTGGTACAGATTAGTTTTACACCAATTCACATGTATTGTTCACTAGGTTTACACCAATATACACATGTGTTGCCCATCCACTAGTTTTACACCAATACACACAAGTGTTGCCCATTATGTTTTACACCAATGCCCTCATGTGTTGCCCATCCGCTAGATTTACACCACTAGTTTTTACAACAATTCACACACATGTTGTCCACTAGTTTAAGTAGTTTTACACCAATATACACAAGTGTTGCCCATTATTATTTACACCAATACACACATGTGTTGCCCACCCACTTGATTTACACCAATACACACAAGTGTTGCCCACTAGTTTTTACAACAATTCACACAAGTTTTGCCAACTAGTTTAAAATGTTTTACACCAATACACTTGTGTGTTGGCCATTAGTGTTACACAAATACACATATATGCTGTCCACTAGTTTTTCACAAATATACACATTTGTTGTCCACTAGTTTTACACAAAAACACACATGTGTTGTCCACTAGTTTTACACCAATACACAAGTGTTGCTCACTAGTTTTTACCCCAATATACACAAGTGGTGCAAATTAGTTTTACACCAATACACATGTGTGTGTTGGCCACTAGTTTTACACCAACACACACATGTGTTGTCCA